>JARJCM010000808.1:0-19101 GCA_029233265.1 Mycena alexandri | reverse complement strand
GCTTTTCATTAGTCCGCGGAAAACGCGATTTTTTTTTCCGGGCTGTTGGGGTTTGTTTGTGAGGGACCCCGAACCGCTTGTTGACCGATGCCTCCTCGAATCTCTCGCGACCTCAAGGCACGCGTGCCTGTGCTTTTCTTTGAGCAGGACAAGTCTGTCCCCGAAATCTGTACTATCCTTGGGGTCAAAAAGACTTTTGTATACACCTGTCTCGACAACCATACGACGTACGGTGTTGCGCACAATCCGAATGCTCGTCGTTCAACGGGGCACCCACAGCTACTCACAGCAATTGATCTGAAGTACATTGAGGCTCTCCTAGAGCAGACACACACCATCTATCTTGACGAAATCCAGGAGAAGCTGTTGACGCAACGCGGCGTTGATATCTCAATTACGACGCTCCTCCGCACGCTTCGCCGGATGCACTTTACACGTAAATGCGTGTCGATTCGCGCTTTGGAGCGTAACGACCTTCTTCGGTCCGCGTATTGGAACCGAATCGCAGATGTTGTCCCCGACGCGGACATGCTGATGTTCATCGATGAGGCGGCGAAAAATGATCGCACAACTGGGCGCACAAGAGGATGGTCCCTCCAGGGCAGGCGCTGCGTCCAGCGCCGAGCATTCATACGCGGGAAGCGGTTCTCCATCCTTCCTGTCCTTACGTTGGATGGCATTATCGCCCATGACGTGATTGAGGGCTCGGTGAACGCCGAACGTTTTCTCAGTTTCCTTGAGGAGCATGTTGTGCGTGTTCTTTACTCTGCTTATCTTTCAGACTCTAACTAAGTACAGATCCCTTTGACCAATCCTTATCCTGGGCCTCGTAGTGTGCTTGTGCTCGATAACTGCAGTATTCACCATGCCGAGGAAATCCGAGCCCTCGTCGAAGATCAAGCGCGTTCGTAATTTTCTCATTCCCGCTACACAATCGACCTCAACTATAGTTTTGCAAACTCATCTTCCTTCCCCCGTACTCTCCTGACTTCAACCCGATTGAACAAGCTTTCTCCTCTGTCAAGGCGTTCCTTCGCCGTAACTGGAGGATGCCTGCTTGAGTAGGATTGATCGTGCATGCCGCAACATTACCCCGGAGAAGGCCTGGGGTTATTTCAAGGCCTTCGGGAATATGTTTGTGTAAGCTTATGAATGTTATGGTGCCATAGCTAGAATGTGATGGCAGCCAAGCTCAGTGCTTTTGGGGTGACTTGATCTTACTGATTTCCGCGTGGAAAAAATGTATCTTGGTGGCTTCGTTTGTGCTTGAGTTCAGGAGGACTCTGGTGTTCAAATAGTACAAGAATGGTGTCTTCAGATAGTCTGGCCAGGAACTCTGATCTCCTTTCCTCTGGCCGTCGGTTTCCTGCCAATAATGTAGTAAGATACGAAATCCGTAAACCGCGGAATCTGCAACAATCACTTGGTAAAATTTGTATTCAGCTGTGAGTTCAGTCTCATACAGAGGGCTAAGTGCTCTGCAGAAAGATTTACTCCATGCTGGTGCAAGAGCAGTTGGCAGCGAGTGTAGGGACATGAGGGAGTTTGTTGGGGCTTGTGTTCTTGATTGGAACATTGAAAATTCTCTTGCTTCGACGCTCTACCATGTCGGTTTCGTCCCAACCCGAGTCGGAGGCGTCCTACAAGACCAAGGTCATTACCACTGTTACCCATGTACATTGTCGTGCCGGTCCAAGGAGGCCTGAGCGGCGCCAAAAACAAGGCAAAGCCGAAGGAGAAAAAAAGAGACAAAGACAAAAGAAATTCCAGTATCTTTTCGAGGCTTCTGCAGATAATTACCTGGACTTCCTCAAGACTATCTTGGCAAAAAAAATGGCGAGGAGCTTTACAATATAACCGCGAAGATGGTTTACGACATGAAAGTTCAGTTGTCGGGTACAAAGTGCGCCTCTTTTTGTCGAGGGTCCCTACCTAGCCTAAATTTGACGGTATTGTAGGAAGGTGAAGCTTTGGATGTTGATAGTGTTGAGGAATACAAGGAGCTTTTCACAGATCATATCATCGCCAACAGGACTCCGAAATTGACCGTTTTTGTTGACATGGGAGAGATTGAGAGAAAGTGGCGTCATGTATGTAAATCTTGCTGTGCTCGTTGAGGTATCAACTGACTGCTTGTTTAGAAGAAAGGGTACAAACGAAGGAAGTGACAACGAGGATGTGAACGGCGACGATCCGGGGTTGTACACGAATGGGCTGTCGGAGCTGGATAGGTCACTTGCGAGGTTCCGTGGTATTCTTGAGAAGAAATGGCAAAATGACCACGATGCGGGATATACATACATTAATCCAGACACCGGGGAGTCCCATCCGCTTACACACCGCAAATGATGAAGGAATGGACACGCGCCATGGTTCGTTCGAAACAATATTCAGATTTAATATTCTACTCACATGGAATAGCACGATGGAGTTGCGGACCAAGGAACACCGCCAAGCCATCTGAACTTGTTCAATCCAGCGAATAGGCAGCGGGCGTTGCACCCAATGCGTATCGCCGCTGGTGTCAATCAACCGGGAGGCTCCGGCCTGAGCGACATTGCACACCTCGCAGGTATATTGACGACTCTTGTTGGTGCACGCAGCACCTCCCAGGAGCAGCCACCTCCCCGGACGCCAACCAAACAAATTGTGAATGAGAGTACCAGTGGTCCCGTCATCCCTACCCCTTCCAAATTGCCGCGCTTCCTCTCGCATATGCTTCCAGCACCTTGGGGATACCGTCAGCCCCGAGTTTTGAGTCGCCATTGCGTCGCCAGGCATTTGGTCCCGACATTCTCCATCTTGTTGGTGACAATGAGTTGATGGAGATGGGCATGCGAAAGGGAGATGTGATTCGGCTCAAGGCGGGGGCCCAGCCTTGGTGGAATGGCGCTGAGGCGAGGAAGCGCACTCACAGTCAGATTGACAATCAAACTGCCAGCAGTTCCGGCAGCATCCGCTCGCCTGACCCGGCAACTCCTCCATCCAAGAAGGTCGCCTTCGAGCGCCGTTATGTTGACGGTGGAGCGGAGCGGTTCTACGGGCCCCGAATTGTTACTGGAGGCGGGGAACGGAACATCTATTACTGTTGCCCAGTTCGCCTCGAGTTTGTCCCTGTTCCCCTGGGATACCGGTCGACTCAAGAAGGGGAGGAGCCCAATGATGACGATGTTGAGCTGGATCTTCACAATCCCCCCGAGATGGAGGAAGCCGGAGAGAAGGAACGCGACGACGATGCAGCGCTTCTCTTGTCGCTTCGTACCGGTGGAGCTTCGGCTGCTTAGGCTGATATCGACTCATTTCTTGATACTGTGATCCTCGAATACTTGTCATATATAATGAATAGGATCTGAACTCATTTGCATTGACTGGAGCGAGTGGAGGAAGGCGGAGGAAGAGTTCTGGGCCAGGCGGTGGTCCGGGGTCCCTCACAAACAAACCCCAACAGCCGAAAAAAAAAAATCGCGCTTTCCGCGGACTAATGAAAAGCGCTGTAAAGACGATTCACGATTCACGCTCCATTCAAATCCTTAACAAGACTACATTTGTTTGTTACCCCAAATGTCAAATATAATTATATGTGTTGTAGTCGCGTCTTGAAGAAGCGGGGCACATTGCCCCACTGCTTGCACAGCCATGTCATGTCCCGATCGGAACTGGCGAAGCTGTGCTTAGTTTAGGGGTCATGTTGAGAGTACCGATCTCTGAAGAGAATGGTTACAAATACCTTGAACTCTAGTACTCCAACAGCATGAGACAGAGAGGGGATGTTATGTTACATTTGAATTTAGTTTGACTTTATTTTTACCCTAGAATCGTACACAATAATCGCACGAGAATCGTTCCTGAATCGGGGCGGTCAAAATTGGAGATGATTTTCACATGATTCAGCACGATTATGGGCCTTTTCTAATTCCAGAATCGTGACTGAATCGGCCTTTAATCGTGGTGTTAATCGGGGGTTAATCGTCTACTCTGACTGCCCCTAATGTTGAACTCGGCATTCTAAAATCGAATTTATAGAGCAAAAAACGATTGGCCACGCCACATAACACCTCAACGGTGAAATAAACTCTGGTGGTGGGCAATCCGCGATGCCATCAATTTAGTCCCATCAAGATGCCGAGTTGGCGAGCATTTGACTGACCCAGATTCCGTGGACGCGTTTTGGTGAGTTAAACCTCCTCAAATTTCTTAGACCACATGGAAAATAATATTCAGAACCTCTCTGGGGATGTTGCCTTGAAAGTTAATTTTTTTATTTCAAGAATGTTGCCTGTCGGAACATAATTATGTCGGTGAATTTTCACCCTACAGAGGGGGGCAGGGAGAAATCACAAAATCCATTCTCAAGGCAACATGCCCCAGGGTCCTAGGCATAATTTTGTCTTTTGACCGAAGTGAAAACTTGGGGGATGAAGGCGAAAAGAATTTGTTGCTGATCGAGGTGCCATCAATTTGGCCTGTATCTGGGCGAAGTAGAACAGTGTCCGAGTCAAGTAGAAGGTCTGCAGTCGACCAGCGAGTTATTGCGGAATGTCGCGAGATTGAGCGAAAACGTGAGAAGTTGACGGAGCAGCGAGGCTTGGCGAGATTAGCGAATACGTGAGAATTCTACAGCGAAGCGTGCGAGAATCACGATTGGCAATCATCTTCGTCAACAGTGAAATAAATATCGACATCCGGGGCGGTGTATGCTCCCACTAGAACAAGTGCGGGGCATTTTTCGATTTTACCTCACTACTCGGCACTTTCAGCGGCAGCTCTAAGTACTTTGAGGGAAGACCAAGACCACATAGCAACCAGCATCAACCCATCAATCACAGAATTGCCTTCCGGGGATCGCCGCGACAACGGGGGTCCTTAAATCACTTTTTTTTTCGCGGAAAAAACGATGACAAAGAACGAGTCCTAAAAGATATTAGGACTCGTAAAAAGGAATAGTGAGCCTGCGGCTCACCTCGAGCCATTGCACAGTAGTGGCAGTCACTGCTTCGCAGTGACAGTGACCAGCCTGTTTGCATGGCCCTCTCGCCTATCGGCTCGCGTTTCGCGCCGGCTCTGCCGCGCCTGGGACGCGGGCGTCGCATACGCGGCTCTGCCGCGTCTGGTACGCCTCGCTCGCCTCCGGCTCGCTGCGGCTCGCTGTCGCTCCGCGAGAGACACTTGGACCGCTCCGCGGAACACAGCCAGCGGGTTCGAAACCCAGGGGCAAGCCCTGGGGTTCGAACCCACTTTAGCCCACAGGGGCGTGGGTTCGAATCCCAGGCCATGTTGGGCGTCGGTAAAATGCTTCTGCAGCGGACTCGGTTAGCCAGCTTCAATGAGCAACAGCCCAATCTTTGAAAAGAAAGCTGGAAATGTGTACGAAACCGTAGGATTCCTGTCAGCCTGCCGAAAATGTTGCTGATACCACTGAATTCAGCATCAAAATCAAGCTGACTGAATCTTTATGTTTTCAGTCACAATCACAGCCCAGCTTAAATGACTGCTGAAACCTATGGTTTCAGCTGCACCATCAGGCCCCGGCGAAACATTTCAGCCCGCCTGAAAGTTATTACGGTTTTGGTCACCAGCCGAAACTGGTTTTGAGGACCAATCGTTTTGTGGCATCTGATGATGTGGCCGAAACTATTAGTTTCAGCCGCATATTCAGTTGTGCTCAAATTGCAGGCGAAATCACTGTCGGTTTCGGTAACATTTTCGTCGGGCTGAATCTGGTAGTTTCCTACATAGTTTTAATCGTTTTTTATGTAAGTATCCTGATCTACTTACTGGTTTCGGGAACTAATTCAGCCGGGAAGATCTTTTTTTCTTTTGGCGGTGTGACTGCGTGGCTTGAGTCGCTGACACACCCAGAATAGAATTCTTTTAGGCTTGATTAAAACAATAGTGAAAGTAACTTCTATTGATAGGAAAATACATCGTAGTCAAGATAATGTGAATCAAGGACGTAAAATAGACTTCCTAAAGCAAGAGGATTTGACGGCAGCTTTCTGCAACGAGAAGTCAGCTTGAATGAAACATGGAAGAAAGGACTCCTAAACCTTGACGAGTTTATTGCTGAATTCAACAAAATTGATTCGTCTTGAAATGATTCTGTGTGAAAGGGATCATGAATGGTGAGGTTTCAAAGGGCCTTTTCAACAGGCTGAAACAAAGGGTTTTCAGCAGAATGAAAACTTTGTCAAAGGGAAGTTTACATTCTGCTGAAAACCCTTTGTTTAAGCCTGTTGCAAAGGCCCTTTGAAACCTCACCATTCATGATCCCTTTCACACAGAATCATTTCAAGACGAATCAATTTTGTTGAATTCAGCAATAAACTCGTCAAGGTTTAGGAGTCCTTTCTTCCATGTTTTATTCAAGCTGACTTCTCGTTGCAGAAAGCTGCCGTCAAATCCTCTTGCTTTAGGAAGTCTATTTTACGTCCTTGATTCACATTATTTTGATTACGATGTATTTTCCTATCAATAGAAGTTACTTTCACTATTGTTTTAATCAAGCCTAAAAGAATTCTATTCTGGATGTGTGAGATGCAAGTTCCGGCGCGGGACGGCATCGACTGATTCGATCAGAATGCGGATCTTATGTTACGTGGCCGCCACACACCTCTGTCCGCCACCACTCTGTCCGCCACTCCCACGAACGATTCGGGTCTGGTATGGCCTACTACTCCATGATATCCGACACGTACATCCCAAGAGCTAGTTCCGCCCGACTTGTCTAGTTTCGACCTCCGAGTCGTACTCCCCAGTATCCGGAAGCCTTGCGCGCATGGAGAAATAAAATACTCCCAGACGAGGCAGATCTATGTCTGCACTACTTGGTCGAACACAACAATTCTCTTCGAATTCGTCTTCCTATCTGTCTGACCTCATCTGGAACGCGCGTACTCTTAGCCGAGGAGGTATGTCCTCGACTCGTTTTTTTCTCTCGTCATCAGCAAACTCTGGTCATCTTGGACATCTCACTTGGTTACGTTGGAGTCTCGGTTCGCTCTACCGCCGGGTGCCAATTCCTTCTCCCCGGCCATCCAAACAGAAGTCCGGAGAAGTCCGGAAAGTCGCGCAGGATATATTATCAAGAAGCACCATGCTGTATGTTACGGGACGGAGTCGTGAGTGAGTGCTCACCTAATTTTCTTCGGAAATTCCCTTCCTACTGTTTCGCGGAATGGCAATTTCAGTCCGGTACTCATGTAATAGGTACTCGTCCGCTTTTTTGTGATCGAAACTGGCTTCAAGACGTCTGTGTGATTCGCCGGCGGACCAAATTCATCAAGCCCTCTCCCGATCATTGTTCCAGCGCAAGGCCCTGATACACGATGACCCCGTCCCGCCAACTTGACTTGCGAAACGCCCACCTCGGCAATCTTTTCGCAAACGGCTGTCACATACAATGGCTGTGTTGTATACTTATCTCTTGCCTTCTCTTGCCCACGATCTCCTCCCTCGGCCTCGTTTACCACCCGTCGGAAATCGCCCGCCAACCACGGCGGTTGAATTATCCTATCGAGTATGTATGCTGCTGCGACGAGTTCTATTCAATCGCTCATTTCATTCCCCGCCACCATATATAACTGCGCAACACGAGAACGCACACGCACGATGGGCTAACCAACCATCTCGAGACTCGGATGCACATCAGTGATTCGGGCGTGTAGTACATAGATTCCGTTCAATAACCCGTCCGGTATGTGGAGCCGACTGTGACGCCCAAACGGCAGAAGAGTAATGAGGTTACATCGGCCGCCGAGTCTTCACTCTCGTCTACCAGTGAAAGCTCTAGCGAAAACGTGAGTGAATCATATACTCGTATGTGGGATTATAGTTAGCGACGAACTGAGGCGCGGTTTGCAGGGACTGATCGGCTTCCAGGCTCGTGAGTGCGCGACTTTCATATTCCACGTTAGACGCCCCGGAGAGGTACATGCCCGGAGTGACGCACTAGAAGTGTATCTAACCTACTCAGGCTTGGCTGTCGTGTCCGTGGGCTGGCGCAGGTCCCTGGGCCGGTGGGATCTGGCAACAATTCGTTGCCCGAGAGAATTTTCATTTATGATCTCTAATCAAGTCCGTAGCCGATGATGTGGTGCATTAATACCCGACGCCAATCCGAGGCCTCGATGAAGGCCCCAAGGGAGGAAAGCCGGCTTTCGCCGCAGGAAGGAATAAAATTCATTCAAAAGGATATCAAAGGCGAGTTATGATACGCTCACCCACTACAAGCGTCTGCGGAGTATATATTCGAGGCGGGTGACCTTGCTGAACAGTACTAACCCAGCGGCAACTATGCGTGTGAAGGAAAACATCGGACCTAGCAGCTAGTGAATTTATCCAATCACCCGGATGCATCAAGGTGACTGCGACTCAATGGTCTACGGTGTGGCGCTTAGGTACTAGTGAATGCCGAGAATGTGGTGAGACGTGATTGTGGTGGGCCTGGAGGACAGCGGACGTTATCGTAGCTCCAGCTGTACGGTGATGCAGAAAGGTTCCAGGATAAAGGAACCCATAAAGCACAGTATAAACCTCCCATTTATAAATTGTTCTAAAAGACCTCGCGGTTGATCGTTAGAGAAAATGCACGGTGTCTGCCTTCGTCAATTACACAGACATCCTCCGCGCTTCGCGCGTTGACCTAGCAAGCTGTTTTTGATTAGTCAATGATTCCTTCACTCGATCAACGGGATGGGGTGTAATCTGCCCCGCCGAGGCATCGCGCACGGATATCTATTCGCAGAGAGAAGGGCTACATGTAAATCAGAGTGCTAACGCCGATCGCGAGAAGCTATTGAACCGGAATGCGTCCAGGCGAAGTACTAGGAAGTACTTTGATAACACCGACCTCCGCGTACCTCGGTCAGCAACACCAGTAGCGCCGAATCGATTGTGAAGTTGCCACTAGATTACTATCACCGTGTGAGCCTTTGTGCGGCGCAGCGCTCAAGCATCAGATTTTCGCCGACGCGTCGCGGCCACGTGCCCGCGCGCGTAATTGATAGGAAGTAGGCGCGCCGGCGCAATGGGAGGTTTAGTATCGGCCTCTTGTCGAGAATGAGTGGGCCTGCCCGCGGGCGGTAATACGTCAGACGGGGGCGTTAATGTTGCAAACTCAGAACCGTGGCGTTAGGGGATGAGATGGATGGGATTAGCGGGGCCTTCTGGCGCGCCGACGCGTGGAACGCGCCGGGGCGGCTCTGCTCCTACCAAGAAAAAGAGTTCCGCAGTGACGAATTTCTGATGACGGGAGTTGTATGGTTGCTGTTCTGTTCTTTCTGCTTGCTTTTGAGAGAACACTAAATGGGGATTTTACAGCACTCATTCCGCCAGCAAAATCTGAACAGCAAGAGAAGGTCCACAAACCCCACCGGAATTGTGACGCTGATTTCAAGCTAACCATGGGACATCGCAGGACATCGCGGGAGCTGTTTTTATCTTCCTCTCCTGGAATATGTTGAACAGTTGGAGGCAACGTGGCCGACCACCCCAGGTCAGCGGAGATTCGTGGCGGAGATCAAAAAGATGAGCCATAATCGGCCGCCATCTTGCCGCCATCGGGAAAATCATCATGATCGAAAGGTTGAGCGACAGACTGACAGTATCAATCCTTCATTATTATCCATGATTTTAGGCTAGTTAGGATTGAAGGCAGAGGGTCGTCGGAGGCAAAATAGTTGCGGGAAGTACCGAAGAAAGAGTCGCCAAGATTCAACCAAAGTGCATCTATTGACAGCAAGTGCCTAGACCCGGCACGTCAACCCAGATCTGTGCCACGTGTTTGGGAAGCGTCACCGATTCCGCCACGTGGGAAACGGCGCCTTCCATTTTGGGTTCTTGTCTCTTAACGGTAAAGCTGTGGAGAAAAGATATACGATCCTGCTTCTTCCTCCCCACTAACCGTTGCCGCACGCCCTCCCCGCGTCCCATGTCAGACACATACGTCCTCCTCCAATACGGTGCCGACGCGTTCAATGCCCGATTTCAAGACCTCGAGGGGGCGCGCAGCTTTCACCGTGTAAGCCCGCCCTTCCTCTTTGTGATACTTTGACTTTTTTATATTGAATTATCTGGTTGCTTTCCAGGTCCCCAGTTGGTTTCTGTACTCTTCCTTGCCTACCCCTGAACGATTGGCAGGCCTCTCACAACCCGAATCTAATAGTAAAGCTGTCGCGCGAGGCAGTTTGGTCGCAACATCATCCTGGCACTATGGGGCCGGATGCAGCCTATTTTTATTTTGGGGCCCTCCCGCCCTTCCTACTCGTCGGTCTACGGCGCAGGTACCCACCCACGCCGACGGCTGGATTTATCGTGTATGGCAATAACCGCCACTCGATCCAATGGCACACTTGCGACGGCAAAACAGGGAAGGGAGTCAGTGCGTCGATTTCTCTCCTCTTTATCTACGTCCGCGCGCCGTCCGCTGGACTCCGCAATTTGCGAGTACAGTGCTTCGCCCCTGGGGGCCTACTTCATGTGCCACGGACGCATCATGCGACCATGCTGAGGCTTTTCTTTTTGAGGTCGCGCTACTTTACAGCCCAAAGCGGCCGGGACTACAAATGGAAAATAACACCGCAGCGGATGGAGGTGGGTCCCTGATTTTTTTCTCTGTGTACCTTTCGCCATCATCGCTTCACGAATGCCTTCGAAGCTACCCATTCTCCGGGCCCTCGGACACGCGAGCAAGAGCTGCTGTTGTGCCTCGAGCTATCGTTCTCCGTGCCAACGCGACCGAGGACCTGGATGTCGCGCTGCCCCGGAGGCCTGTTTCTGCTTCGTGTTAAAAATACGGTGAAGCCGCATGGCTGGCCGCTTCTTCTCGACGCTTCTCAGGCGCTATACACCGCCGGATGACAATCTCCCTGCGTTATGGGCGCGGGAGTCAGTCCGCGGCCACCGCAGCCCCCATTTCCCTCGCCTTTGAAATATCGACCTGGGTTTCTTTCCTCTGGTAACTGACCGCTCTACCATTTCTTCTAGCTTGCCGACGGCCGCTCTACACTTGCAGTCTGGGAACTCAGTGCACCAACGGATGAATTCGATGCAAGGCTCACGATCAAGCATGCTGGCCTTGCCATCGTCACGGAAATTATGACGACCCTCACAATTAATCGGATGAGCGAGTCGCTCGGGTGGTAGCCGCTAACGGACTTATGTCAATTCGTTCGTCATGATATCAATTACATACCCCGCCTGCTACTATTCACATTTGTATAACTACCACTCTTGCATGCTGCCCTCGCACTCTAACTATGTATTACGCACGCCATCTGTACGCTCTCCCTCTCTCGAATTTGAAATCGGGCTTTGTATCACGGATTCTGTATTTTGACTTTTGGAGCGCTCCCAGATACGGACCAAACACGGACACGGAACGGGCTGAGACTGCCTCCGTGTGTAGACGGGCCCGGGCCTTATCGATGTTGATGAAGAGCACGCGACCCAAAGCCCCTTAAATAGGAGTCGGGAAGAGAATGCGAATGAACACGGGAAAAAAAAATCCGACTCGTCTTGCTTTGAGCGAACCGATAGAAGTAGTGCCGAAATGAGATATTAAATGAAAGTCGCGTGGCGCGCGCGTGGTTGGCAGGCTGGCAGCTGCCACGTGGCACTCGGGACGCTGATCCGAGCTGATTAACATTGAAATGTGGGAAAATCTTCAAATGTGGAATACTTCAGGAAACGATAATGGTCGTGCGGATATGCCGCAAGCCCAAAAAAAATGCGCGTTGTCCGTTTTTGGGGTTTCATCGCGATTTTTTTTTTTTGCCAATCATACCTTGTTTACATGTTTACATTTGGATACCGCGCCTCCGTCTAATACAAGACTGAGGTAAACTGTGTCTACCACGGCGGGTCATAAGGGGTTTCGTTGTGAGTTTTCTGGTGTTTTTCGTCGTCTCCGTTCCCAAGTCAATCTCGACCGTGTCAATCTCTCCGATTCATTCATCTCCGCATCAGCCCACCGCATCCGCCGTCTTCATATCGACCTCGTCCGCGAGTGTTCGATAGTGTTGCCATTTCCCGTTGCCAGTTTCCCCAAATTCGGCCAGCGAGCCGGATGGATGTGAGATGCCAATCCGCTGCTAAATGGTGCGCTAAGCGCTTGTCTGCCATCTTGTCGTCTGGATCCTTGATGCTCGGGATCCAATGGTCGAACTTGGGTATGTGGCCTAGAAAATAAGCAGAGTACTGGAGCGGCCATACAGATGCGTTTCGGAGAACAATGACTTAGCTGCTGCGAGGAGATCGACACGGTCGACCTCCTCGATTCCCTTCTCAGCGAGCTTGTTGTTGGTCCTCGTGGCGAGTTCGTTCGAAGTAGTGGTTCGCCACGCCGCGTAACGCGGGCAATCGACGAAGATGTGATGCTGGTCTTCGATTGCATTGCATCCCAGTCGGCATAGGGGGCTTGGGATCTTGCCTCTGGAATACAGAATGTCAGCGGTGGGTAGTTGACCAGAGCGAGCGTAGAGTTGGACGACCGCGGAGTACGCAGAGTACGCGTGGGGTGTAGGAGTATTCGGGCGGGGGTTTAGTGTCGTAGAGTTGGAGTGCCATCCGCTCGTGGTTACTGGCGCGGCTAGGGTGGCGGCGTGTCGGATTTGGGACTTGGCAACGTAGTCGCGAACGTTGGACTCGATCCATCCGTCGTCGCGAGTGTAGAAAGTGTAGTCGTCCCTGAAGAAGGTTGGGATGGGGGCGGTGGGGACGTCATGTATATGTCTCTGCGCGTGCGAAGCGTAATGATCAGCTTCAAAGTTCATGCGTGCAGGGAGAGATACTTTCGGAGGAATGGCCTGGCGTGTACCGATGGTGAGTGGGTTCGCGTTGGCGAGGGCCAAGATCCACCGATAATATGATCTGCCGTTCATCCCGCGGAGTCGAGTTTGTTGGTCGACGGCGGTTTTGCTGTCGTCGATGAGTCGGACAGAGTTGAGGTGGTCGGTATACAGGGTGGAGCTGGGGTCGAGAGGGTTGGATAGGGAGAGGGCGGTTATGATCCCCATTAGCTCGCCGTGGAGGATGGAGACATTGCGTCCGTCTATCTTCATGACGAGCGTTTTGGGACCGGTGAGTGCGGCGGTGATGGATTTGTTGTCGAAGGTGGAGGCGGCGGCGGGTACCATGGATCCGTCGGACGCCCAAGTGGGAGGAGTTGGCGGTGGGGGATGGGAGGAGGGAGGTCGAGGCGGCCAGGCGTCGAATCTGTTCTTCAGCGGAGGAGCGGCGGTATGAGGGGGGGAAAAGGGATTCGGGTTGCCCTAGGGCGAACCAATCAGCCTTTAAGCACCGTATAACATTACTTAGCTTCGTCCAGTTCGACCTCGCTGCTTTTGACCACGTAGCGTCGAACGTTTGAAGTCTAGGTACGACAACCATCTCTCCGTCTGCCAGCGTACGCCATTCCCCCATGTCCGCCAATTTTCGAATGCCTTTAGTGCGGAGGGAGCGTAGGGACGTTCCGTCGGGACGTGGGATAAGGGGAAGTTTGTTGCCAAAAAGTTGGAGGACGTGGGATAGCGAGACGTCGCCTGAGAGAACACCGTCGATGTGGGTGCGTTTGAGACACAGGCTTGGTGTTAATTTCGACATCGCCTGCTGGGCGACGATCCAGCCAAAGGGGATGCGGCCGGGGTACTGAGTGAAGGAGCGGGAGAGGCCGTCGGAGTCGAGGGGGTTGGTGCAGTTGTTGATACTGCAGGTCCAGTCGGCGAGGGTTATGCGAGCAAGGGTTCGGTAGCTGGGAATTTGGTGGTTGAGGTCGCGGTGAAGTCCGTCGATGGCGATGGCGTCGTTGGTGCGGGCGATGGAGGGGAAGTCGAGACCATGGAGGTCTGTGGGAAGAGAGAATATGTCAGCGTTCGGCGCGAACGGCATCCCTATCTCCGCGTGGACTTTCGTCCGTATCCGTGTGTCGAGGGTCGTCGGCGTCAGCTCGGGAGATGGGTTGTAGGGAAAGAAGGGCGCGGGCTTTAGATATGATGTTCTGCTTCACGATCTTCCGGAGGAGGGTGATGGGGGAGCGACGAATGAACTTGGGGAATGTGAAATCGTCAATGAAGGCTCGGAGCTGGTCGCGGCGAGTTTTGGGGTCGTCAACCTTGGCTCTGAGGAATTCAAAGTCGTTAGCCACCAATCTGACTTTATGGATGGACACCGTCAAAGGGTTAACACCCGTTGCGTTCGTTATGGAGTCGAATTCAGCTGTATCCGGCGGGTTGTTGGGCGATTCGAGGATGAATGCCGCGGATTTGAGCCAATTTGTCGTCCAGCCATACGCAAATTGGAATCGTTCCATCGCGAGCACGTTTCGGCGAAGGGAGGGGAGGGAGCGGGAGAATAGGTGGGAGTCGTCCGTGGCTTCGACCATGCCGACTAGTGTCCGAAGGTTGTCGTCCGGGAGGTGCGGGTCGGCCTTTTGGGCCTTGGAGGAGGTGATGATGAGGGCGTCCGGGTCGTTTGCAAGTAAGTCATTGAGGTAATGGTGGCCGAGGCTGGTCGTAAGCGTTGATTTGACCGGGGATAGCGAGCCGCCCTGTTTGGTGACGCCAGAGATGGTGATGGGTTCGGCCGTACCGTGCGCTGTCCGGATGAAGCAGCGGGTGTCAGATTGGGCGGCGCGGTCGAGGTCAGCGATGGCGGTGGGGAGGCCGTAGGCAGATATGGCGTCGTAGAATCCCTGTGGGAGTAAGTGATCGAAGCCTTTCATCTGGTCACGCTGAAGACCATAGACGGTGACTTTGTTTTCTCCGCGCCCAACATTTCACGCCGCTGAGGTAACTCATAAGGTCCCGCGTCTGAACTCCTTGCTGTGTCGCAACCTGGGTGTCGGGGAGGATGCGGAGCTTGGCGATGTAAGGGATGAGATTGAAGTTTAGCCATGCGAGGGGGGAATTGGCGAGGAAATTGGAGAGGAGGAGGCCGCGCCAGTTTGAGAGGTCGGTGCGGAGGCCACGCTTGTGGAACATGGTGTGTGTCATGTCCTTGAGGTCGCCAGGGAATTTCGCGTTCATGACAATGTAGTTGTGGAGTCGGAGGACGATCCCGAGAGCGCGATCTGTCAACGATTTGATCAGCCATTTTTCCCACTCATCCCTACCCGGCGCTGGACGTGGGGTTCCTTTCCGGAGTACAGCGCGGAAGTCGGATAAAGATGCGGGGCGTGGCCAAATGAAGGGGTCGTTATGAACGCGTTTCTTGATGTCGAGAACTGCTTTGGTGGTGAGCCACGGCTTGGGGATGTCGGGGGGTTTATCGTGGTGGTAGAGGGTGGACCAATATTCGCGGGCTGTTTCTTTGACGGCGTCGGGGTCGCTTAGCAACTTATCGGAGTGTAGATCGTTGACGGTGATAGGTAACTCGATAAATTCTCCGGGTGTGACGAGACGTTTTGTGGAACCGCCTTTTAGAGCAGCCGTGATTTTGTATCGGTCGGCGGCCTCCTTCCTGCGCTTAATCTCGCTGGCGCGTTCGGCGTAGAGGTCGCGGTGTAACTTGCGCTTTTCGGACGTGGCAAATTGGAGGAAGGTGTGGTGTTGAGGTTGGCGGGAGATATAGTCGTTGTGGAGGCGGTGGTAGGAAAGGTAGGCGCCGTGGGAGAGAGCGGTGGTGGGTTCGCGGATGGTGCGGATCGCTCCGCCAGCGAATCGGATCTGGGCAATGAGGTTTTCGATGTGGGGGGTGGTGATGCTGGTGTCGCGTCGTTTGGTGAACCGTACAACGCGGCCATATGCTTCTTCTGCGGTCGGGAGGAGGATGGCGGTGAAGGCGTTGTACACTGCAAGGAATGAGTCATCGTCAATGACTTCGACACTGTGTAGGTTCGCGCCGTCCAGTCGTTCGTCCATAAGGTTGCGGAAGTGTTCGTGTCGGTGTTTTTCCGTACGCGGTGGGAATTTGATACGGGGTTTGTTGAAGGTGGGGTGGAAAGAGGGAAAGGTGGCGTGTGCTGAGCCGGTGGCGTTGGTGTAGATGATTTTGGCGACGACGGGGCGGTGGTTTGTGCAGGGGATGAAATCCTGCGGATTGTCAGCCACATTTGTTTCACCGTCGACATATGATCGGCGGGAAGTGACGATCCTGTCGATTATGTTTCCCGATGTAGCGTCTCGGTCGGCGCGGCTGGTCCAGTCGTGCTGAAGGCTCCGTTCAGGGTTGTTGGACCATAGGTCGTGGCCGTCGACATCCTGAAGGAACTTTAGATACTGATTTCGGGCTTCGACACCGCCAGACGATCGTTCAGATGCAGAGACGGTCGCGTTGAGGTCACCACCAAGGGTCCAGGAGGTGGTGGTGGACTGGACAAGATTGGTGAGTTCGGGCCAGAAGTCGCGTGTGGCGGGGGTTCCGGGATCCCACGGAGCGTATGCGCCGATTACACGGTGGGGGAAGCTGCTGCCGTCGTTCGCCTGTAGGATTATGTCGACGGCGATGACACGGCCTCGGAGTGCGGTGGCGGCAATTTGAATGCGTTGGGCAATTTGCAGTGACTTCCGGATACCGAGGGCGACACCCCATTTGTACAGGTGGTGGTTGTCGGCTTGTACACCGGATTCTTCAAATATGTTGTAGTCGCCGTTCGGGAGGTTGGGGCCCGTTTTCGTGTTTGTCTTGCTCTCGGATAGGGTAAAGGCGTGGGGGGCGCGGGCATTTATGGCGGTATTGATGTGGTGGAGTTTAACGGAATGGACGAGGCCGTTGGCGTTGAGCGCGTACATGGAGAACGGGACGGCGGCAGAAGCGGTCTGAACAAGGGAGGCGAGGAGCACAAGAAATCCAAGAAATAATAGCGCGTTTGGAGATACGTTTTGTACATGGCGCGGTACATTATCTGAAAAGCAACTGGGGCGACTCGTCTCGGTACTACTCGGAACACTCATTTTCCTCCTTGTGCGAAATCCTCGGGTCCCGTCAGGGCCTTTGGTATAACGTTGCAACAGGCATGGTTTTTTAATCATGACGCTGCCTTTCGAATCGAGACGAGTCGCCATCAGTTTGTTAGAGGTGCGATGAGGGGGATAACGCACCACCGTCGGCATTTCCTCGTCCTGGTCAGCGGCCGTGAGTTGAGTCGCCACATCCGCGGCGCTGTCGGGGGTGATGGAGCGGCGGGTGCGTTTGTTGGCGCTCACAGCGGCGTCGTCCGGTTGGGAGCGGGGGCCGAGAGTCACAATGCCAGGCGGGGTTAGCGGGGTGGTGGATGTGGGCGGCGATGACGGTGGGGCGGGGATGGACGGGCCAGCAGGCGTGAGGCGAGGGATGTTGCCGTGGAGGGCGTCGAGCTGGGCCTGGGCGGCGTCGCGCTCTCCTTTGAGGCGGGTGATGTCAGCGCGGGCCTCTTTGCGCTCGTCGTCGTCCACCGGGGTCCTATAGGTCATCCTCGCCGTGCTGAGATTATTGTCGATGCGAGCAATGGTCGCCTCGATCTGATTTTGTTTCTGCATCAGTAGGAAGCCTCGGCCCAACTCCTCCTGTCGATTGCCAATGCTGACAGCGAGGTTTGTGACGGTGGAGACGTTCTTGTCGATGACGACGAGCCGCTCCTTCATCTCTGCGTTGCGGGCGCGAGATTCGCGCTCGTTGTTGTCGACACGCCGGGTGAGTAAGTCGATGGCTTTGGTGACCTTGGCGGCGCCTTCGGTGATGACAGTGCTGGGGTCGGCCCTCCAAGATGCGTCGGTGTTGAGGGTGAAGAGAAGCTGGGGAGCGCGGAGGCCGTAGACCTTGGTTATTTCCTCGCGAAACCGGTCGGAGTCGCTGAGGACGTCGGCGGTGGCGGCCCAGTCGTGCATGGAGATGATGAGGTAGTCTCGCTCGGCGGGGGCGTGGCGCGCTTCGGCGAGAAGGGATCGACCCTCTCGTTCGAAGGCGGCGAACCATCCGCGAACGTTATGCATTGCCGTTTCGTCGATACCGGTGGTGCCACCAATGGCAATCTCGAAGGCGTAGGATATCTCTATCTGACGAACGCGGTTGACCCAGAGATTCTTTCCGTCGATGGAGATGGTGCGGGCGGTAGCAGCTTGGTCGACGTGGGCGGGGAGAGCGAAGGTGACAATGATGCCGGTGCCGGATTTGAAGGCGTTAATGGTGTGCTGGCCCGCGTTGTCAAAGACTTTTCGGACGGCGGCGATCACCTTGTCGTTCTTCTTTTTATCCTCTGCCCCCTCGCTCTGCTTCTCTTCAAACACCTCCGCAACCCGAAGCCACATTCGCTTATCCTTCCCTTCGATCTGCGGCGCCCATGACACTTCCCAACCGGTTGGAGCGAGCGCATCAATCCAGTGGTGGAGTAGGTCGGTGCGGGGTTCCGCGCTGGGGTCGGGGGAGACGAGGGCGGGTCCAAGGCGTAGGTAGCAGGATGTCGAGACGTCTCGGGTGCTGAAGGGTGTGACGATGACCGGGATGTCGCGTACGGCAGGATTGCTGGTGCGGATCTCGGTGATTTTGAGCTGGACAGTGGGAACGGGATCTATTTTCTTATCCCCTTCCTTGTATACACCGCGAACGATCAGGAAGTTGCCGCGGGGAACGGCTTTTGTGAGAGAAAGGTCAAATTTAAAGGGGGTGATGGGGGGTGGCGGGAAGACGAGCGGTTCTGCCTCTGAAAGGCGGGGGCGGTTTGGGAATATCCATCCGGGGCAGTGTGCGGGAGTGATTGGGAGGGGAAATTAGGGCAGTATATAGGTGTACGAGTGGGAAATGTGCAAGAAGGGACGGAGATTCGAATTTTACAAGAAGGGTTTTAAAAAGATTTTCTAGCGAGTGAAAAACTGGAATGGGGGTGTGTAGAGGGGTAATCAACGGATGCGGAGACAGCTAGCTAATTTTCGAGAGGCGATCGTCGACGGTTGTCGAGATCTCGGGGTTACGGTGTTGTGATGGTGGTGGTTGTTGTTGTTGTTGTTGTTGTTGTTGTTGTTGTTGTTGTTGTTGTTGTTGTTGGAAAGAGGCGTTCCCTGGGATCCGAGACAGTTTAAAGTCGCTGCATTGGGTTGCTACAACCTCCGAATTTCTCGAAATCAAAGGGCCAATCTAAAGCTTCAGGTTGATGAGATGATGATGCTCCGTGGATACATCACGCGACCCTTCCAC
>JARJCM010000807.1:0-19133 GCA_029233265.1 Mycena alexandri | reverse complement strand
AAAAAAACGGCCTGTTGACGCTTCGAACCTGAGACACTTTCACATCTCAGATTAGCGAAGCATGGAGGATCACAGCCCATACTGATATGCCAAACTCCCGTTTGGACATTTGGAATATGGGAGGGCCAAGTAGAGTCGACATTGATGTCATTGAAACCAAAAAAAATAAATTCAAGTACTACGACACATTTCTAACAATGGATGGAAATGACGGTGAACGTAGGGGTAAAGAAGAAGGTCGTCTCGGACGGGTGTGGAGCGCTGAGGGAATCGGGGAAGTACCAAAAGCGGGGGGGGAGGGGGGGGGGGGGGGGGGCAGAAAACCCGATTTGTGTGCATTAAAGGCATACGGCAGCGTGGACGCGTGGCTGACGGGCCGTGGGGGGTGTTAAGTGAGTAGTATGGAGGCGGGAAGAGCGCGACGTACCGGGACAATCCGCCGCTATCGCCGCTGAAGTACCAGTGGCGCTGAGGCCGCATATCAGGGTTCCAGGACGAAGTTGAGCAGCGCGTATGGTGAGGAATGGGCATAGAAGTTTTGCTGCCTGTTTCTGGGCGAGGCGGGAAGCAGAAGCCGGTGCGTAGGCCTGAGTGCCGGCGGCGGGCGGCGACAACGACAACGAACGCTACAAACGCGTCTGGAGGACCACAAGTGCGGGAGCGTGCCGAGTTGGGACAATAGTAGGTGCTCCAACAAGCGCAGGGCACCAGGATCCCAGGCCTGCTTTTGGGCGAAAAAAGCCGGCGGAGGCGGCAACGACGACGACGAGCGCCACAGTGAATTTGAGGGGCCACAGGCGCGGGAGCAAGATGGGGTGGGATTATAGTAGGTGCCCCAAGGATTCCAGGGCAGCAGGAGCCCCAGGCCCGCTTTTATGCGAAAAGCCGCCGGCGGGCAGAGCAGTTTTGCGGTGTGGACAGCGGATTATTGAGGCGTATTGGGACAGCGAGGATAGTCGGACGCGTAAGAGGCCACAAAGAAGTGTGGATTAGCAGCGAGCGGAAGCCAGAGGAGCCCGCGGTAATAGAGGGAGGAAGAAGGTCGTTTAATTATAACAAATGTAAATAAAGCTGCTAATTTGGGAGCCCGAACCGAGCCGAAGTGCGCCCAAAGAACGCATCAATCAGAGCGCGAAATCGGGCCAACGGTGAGCGCGAAATGGCGCGGAGCGGCGCTGCGCGGCAAGGCAAAACCTGCGCTGATGTATCACCAGGAAAGCTGACTTAGAGGAAATAATATATCATCACTGTCCTCTAATCAGGGACCCTGTGATGTATCAAAACACCGCATACGCCTGAGACAGAACACCGGAAGGAGGAAGATACCCTCCTACGCTTAAATTAGCGGTGCAAGAAGTGCAAAATCTGCTTTTTTCCCTTCAATTCTTGCTCAAATATCTTTGTAACCGCCAGGAATTGAACCAACAGTTCTCTAATATTAGACTACGAAAGAAACATTTGAGGGACAGTATGGAGGGAGATCGTGCGCCGAGGACGATCCAAGCGCTCACAAAGTCTATTACAGCACCGCATCTCACAAATGGAATTTTCTGGGGCATTGGAAATAGTTACTAGTGAGTTATATCAGTCTGGTACACAGAAAATCGGGAGCAAAAACAGGTACTACGAGCAATTTTCAGCAAATGTCACGGAATGTCACATTGGGATTTTGTCTGCTCTTTTCAGCCGCATGTAGAAAGCGCTTGTCCATAGAAATAATCTCTGCCCAGATGAAAGCAGAGATTGTGCACTTTTTCAATTAGGAGGTGGCTGTCCGAGGGTACCCGTACAGCATTTTCGTGTTTGACAGCATGTGGCTGTACACACTGATCGACATCTTCTCTCGACCGCCATGAGACTTACCGAAACCCCTCGCTTCCAGAGCAGCTGCTGGCTTACAAAGGCTTTGGTCACTGGCTCTTGGGCAGACCTTCCACCGGGTACTCTTGGCTCCGAGTATTCAAACTTCCTCGATGTTCTCAAAGAACTAGACAAAACCGGGGTCCCCCACCCGAATCTACTTGATCTTGATGGTTCTGACTTTCGGGTTGCACTTGGACTAGAATGGTGCTCTCCCCTCGAATTACAACGCCGGTCGTGCTCAGGCTTGGGCATGTCTGCTGCACTTTCAAGTGCTTGATTTAATTCTGGCCACGGATTTTCCCCATTTGAGTGAGGCCTCAGTCGTGACCCCGTTGACTCCGAGCTTTGTAAACAAGAAGGCAGCCCGAAAGGTAAGTCTAGGAGCTCCGAAACCTTTATCTCAAATTAAACCATGGCACAGGTGCTCAAGCCGCTCAAAACCTGGCGGTCCCAATTCGAGGCCTTCGAGAAAGAGGTGGAGAACATGCCCGAAGAGTTTGCATTACCCTCCTCCGGAGCTGAATTGTGCGAGGATGGAGCACCGGTTCCTCTTCAAGCGGAATCACTATTGCCGTTAATGGCGTACACCCCAAATTCGGAGCACCTCGGCCAAGTTCTTGGCGTTCAAAAATTTGCAGGCCGCAGCTACCGCTCTTGTTTGGATATTAGAGGTCCGTGGACTACAGACCCATTCGTCAACCAGTTTATTTATGATCACATAGCTTGGTTCTTCAGTTGCCCCGCTGCGTACAGAGGGAGGGCTCCTCAATATCGCCCCTCTTTCCCCTGTTTATACTCGCTATCAGAGGGTAACAAACATCATATGCTTACTCAGCACTTGACCAATCTAATATCTCTCAAAGCGCTGGCCGCGGGACAGAGATGAGGGACCGGGATCCAAAGCTAATTCCCGCCCAGTTCCTGCGCCAGTTGTCACTTGCTCTCCGAATTTCACCGGTGATTCTATGCTGCAGTTTCAATATTTCAGCAAATCACCTCGATTTAGAAGTTGAAGAAGAGGGTGACCACGTTCCCACTCCCCCTCGCCGCTAAATCCGACCTTGTGTTTAGATTGGCCACTTGTTACTTGCCGTCGGTCCTCAGCCACCGGGGTTATTGTTCTATGAGCAATGTGTTTACTCACTCGTTCGGAGGCAGCAGTGGCAGTCACTCGGCGCAACAGAGCATCACTAGAGAGCATTTGAATACTCTCCTACGTGAACGGCCAGGTGCGACGATCCAAGACGAGCAAATCTTTACGGGTATGTCTTTCCATGGTTCCTCACACCATGAGGATGTGTTGCTGATCCTGCTACAGATATAATCGCCCGTTATGATGCTGCGGCGGCTCTGGCCGCCACAGATTCCACCCGGCCTCATTCTATTATTACTGCCCCCGCTCCCTCCAGTGACATCGGTCTGGTCTGTCCGAGTGGCAGCAATTCCGGTCCACTCGGGTGGGCACATTTCAAGAGCATTATCACAAATGCCTTCGCGTCCCGCTCGCGCAAGGTCTCCAGTTGAAATGAACTTGATCACCGATCTGAGGGGGAAGCGCCGCTTTTTTTATGCAGCCGCCGACTCCTGCAATCACGGAAGGTAAGCGATCGAACTCGGCTCAAACCACCATAAAATTGAGACGCCTCAGACCAACCGACCGGATCGTACATTATCTCAACCACTGCAAATCTCCAGGCAGAAAATATTGCAGCCCCAACGGTGATCACGCCGAACGGTATGTACTTATTTGAGTGGGGTTCTTTCCTGTCTTATCAACCCCAGTAGAGAGCCCATCAACCTTCCATGCGGCTTCCCTGGAGACCCCGGAAGATCCATTAATCACATCTATAGCGGTCCCCGAAACGACTCAAAACGGTGTGCACCATTTTCAAGTTTTTCATTATTTGTACTCACACTCTCTCCTTAGCCGACGAAACCTTTTCTGATGACCCACTGAGCCCTGTTCCAGAATCCGACGACGAAGGGGCTATGGATGTTGATGGCTCCGGAGTCGAGGAAACCGGCGGCGCTCGCAGACAAAGTGCACAAACGAAGGCCCCGGCCACTGTCTTTGTGGCCGCAGATACTACGCACCCGGCTAGCACCCAGGCCAAGCGTAAATCAGCCGCTGCCACAGCGCCAGAGAGGCAAGAAAAACGTCGAAAGGTCACCTCCGACAACATGGGTTGCTATGTGAGACTTCCCGCACAATAATCACGCTAAATTATCGGGATAGCATTCAATGGAGGTTGAAGATGTTCCACTTGGGCTCGATGTAAGTCCATGCTTCCCGTTGGCAAATTTTGTATCAACCTGACTTTGACCTAGAGCGAATGGGTGGATCCAGACCGACCCGATGTTTGTCTATTTACCGATGACCTTTCGCTGTTTGCTGACGTCTTGTAGTATTGGACTAGGGATTTGCGCGATGTTGCGCCTATAGAGGTATAATCCCTCTCTGTTATTTTTCTGCTCTTTCTCACCACTCTACAGCGCGCAGATAAAACTCAACACGTCACGGCGTTGTTGCCTGATGGGCGCACCGAACGTACCTTTGAATATCTCGGGCACAAGGTCTCTGTAAATATTTCTATTGCTCTGAACCAAATCACGATGCTGAGGCCCTCTACAGCAGCAGGTTGAGTACAGGCTGATCCACGATGTGGATGCATCTATGTCTCGAGTTCGCGCTCGATGTTCAAAAAATGGCACATTCTTGTTCAGCGGTCTGACGGCGATCCAATGGTTCCGCCAACGGAGAATGATTCCCATTTGTGCTCGCTTCAACTTTCTCAGTGGCAGGCAATGTCCGACGAGGAACGGGTCAAGCTCTGGGGCACGGGCACGGACTTGTTTATTTACGGTTTGAAACCTGGAAACAAGATTGACGACATTCGCAAGCAAATCACCAAAGATCACCGACTCGATGCCCCCGTAGAGGTGCAAGGTATGTCAAAGAATTTCCCCCGCTTATCCAGATCGGAGGTCATTCACTGTTACAAGTCCAAGGGCTCCGTGTCCCACCCGAGGATCCGGGTGATGTGGATGCGAATGTCGATTATACCACCATACTGCGCACCACAACACTGCAAACCATTCTCGATGAGGCCGAGAAGGCTAATGGTCTTGTACTCAATGCGCTGAAGCTCCCCAGCGGCCAAATTCTACACAATAATCCGCTCATGGGAAGGTATGGCCTCGGAACTGTACCTTCTGCCTTCGTGTTCACTCTTCTTTTTACCTTTAGTGGCTTTGACCTCGAATTGGTGGCATACCGTCAAACGAAGCAGGCGTAGACGGCGATTTTATATATTAAACACCTCTGAATCAGAGGTGACACTTTATGTATAAAACACTCTGATTAGAGGTGACACTTTATATATAAGTACAAGTAGGCCCGCTACCGCGGCAGAGCCCACTATCTGTAATCTACTATGCAATTGGCAGTGTAATCAAAGTTTCAACAGGGATTCCATAAGAGGAGATAACCGGACCATCCTGCTGCAATAAATTTGTATGGGCAGGTCGGAACATGGACAGTTTTTCAATGGGGTTACAACGGGGTATGCTCAGGCGCTCCCGACCGGAGTCGAAGGCGACTGGGGGACGAACACACAGAAGTGTATTCACCTACAGGGGTACAGTTTTCAATTAAATTGGGTGCATAGATAGAGGGGATGGCAGAAAAGTCATACATTACGGGAACTGCAAGAGTAGGTAATTAGATTCCGCAGGAATGCACGGAAGAGCGGAGACACACCTGCACCTGCACTCCAGACACAGGATCACACGGGTTCTCGGCATTGCGAGACAACATTCGAGGGTCCATTGGAGATGACGTCAAGTAACAGAGAAGAGACCGCCGGGGACTTGATCACCAGAGACGAGAGCATAAAACTCAGATGAAAGGCCCGCGATGAAGAGCGGAAGACAGAGGGGCAAGGGAGGGTCAAAGGATGAGGGCGGCATGGTGCTCCAGGAGGCAGCTGTGTAGGTGTCACTCAAGAGTGGGGTGATGGAAATAACAACGGCGACATACATGCTGGTGCACATCACGGTGAACGGTCGCTGTGTGCTCCTACCCAGGAGGGTCAGCGACATATTGAATGTACTGATTGGACCGTGAAGCATGATCAGTCACGGGCGATCCAGAAGGGAGTTGAAAGAAAGAAGGGCAGAGCAAAGCTTGGGTCGTACTTTGCTCCTCCACCTGTCGACGATTGAATATTGAGGGATCGAGGTCGAGGTCTAATAGATACAACTTGTAGAGAATGAACAATGACTGAGGCAGCGTACCAACCCTCAGTTCTCTAGTAATCAAAATTTCTTGCTCAGCGCTCGCCCGACCTGCGGTCGGCTCAGCCTCGCCCCGTTTGCGCGCCTACGGCGCGCGGGTAGCAGGACCATAGGATTGAAGACGGGCATAGAAATCAGATGAAAAGACGGCACTGAAGAGCGGATGAGGGAGGGACGGGGGGGATCGACGAGCTGAAGGAGCAAGGGAAGCCAATGACGCGAAGAGACATCGGGGAGGGGAAGAGCGGGAGAAGGAAAGACAAAGAAGCTGTCTATTGGTGAATCACGATCGTAGCAACCGTCAACCGTCACTACCACAATAGTGGGTACCACAATGTGGGATGCAATCAAATTGAGTACCACACTGTCGGACGATTGAGAAATTTTGGCAGGAGAAAGAGCTGAGATCATGATTTTAAATCGATCTGTTCGTCAAAATTGTTCGATTGACAAGTCATTGACAGAATCGCTGATAGCGGCCTACAACACCCACTACTAAAGATAGTGGGCATAACTCTGTGATAGATGTCTATTTATAAATAGATTTCACACCGTCCAAAATTCGTGTTTCTAGATAGATTCCTCACCCCTGACATTAACCAAAACCCTGACTCTAACCTCTAACCTCTAACCCAAGCCTCTAACCACTAACCCAAACCCAAACCTACTAACCGGAACCCAGACCCTAACCCCTAACCGAACCCGGACCGGTAACCGAACACTAACCGAGATCACGTACAGCACATGTCCGCGGAATGGCTGCTCTACAAGCGGTCCCTCTAATCAGAGGGTTTTATGCCTTAAAGTACTACCTCTAATCAGAGGTTTAATATAGAAAAACACCAACCTCTGGTGTCCCATTAGGTCAGGCTGAGTCCCATTCTTTGACCGCATTGGACTCAATAATGGGAGTGGGCGAGTCCCACTCCCATTATTCTTGTTGATACTCACCACATTGCCTTCCATGACAATTGGAACCTCGTCTCGGGATGAGACTGGACTTCAGGTGAGCTCTGCACAAGCTCCTTCCGCTTCTGCTTCTGTTCCTGTCGCGGCGGCCAGCAAAGGCTTGTCACGAGTTAACTCGCGGGTGACCCGGATCCATGCCGCAGGTACCTGCGTTATACAGACCCCTACTCGGATCCGTGGCCAACCCGCGGATCAACTCACCGGTATTTTTTATCTGTTGCTATGTTTTAGCTGAAAGTACAAGTTTTAAAGCACGGTTGAAACTTGTGAGTATAACCATTTTTCAAAAATGGCTACCAGGATCCATGATTGACCCGTGGCTGCGGGTACCCGCACCCGCGAATTGGGTTTCCCACGAGTATTTCCACGGGTCAACCCGCGAGTCATCGCACTCGTGACGAGCCTTAGGGAGTCCCCGCCATCTTCGTCACTTCGTTACTTCGCGTAGCGTTGTGAAACTTCGTGACTTTGATGGAAATAGATGCAAGTTCGTGAGTCTGATGGCATTTTATGAAAGTTCGTGAGTTTGCATTCCGGGCTTGTCGAGCGGCGACTCTCCGGCACATCACGGAGTGATAGCAATCAAAATGTTGCCGAAATGGCCGGTTAGGTTCGGGGTTGGCCGGTTAGGGTTAGTTGGTTAGGGTTAGCGGTTAGGGGTTAGTGGTTAGAGGTTAGGGACTGGTGGGTTAGTGGTTAGTGTTAGGATGAGGGATCTATATATAAAAACACGCCCCGGCTTGTGTGAAGGAATAGTGATGGCCGAGATTCCGGCTTCTTGAACGTGCAGCGTTGAACTCACGAACTTTCATAGAAAGCTGTCAAACTCACGAACTTTCACGAATTCCCGTCAAAGTCACGAAGTTTCACAATGGTAAGCGAAGTAAGTAACGAAGTGACGAAGGTGAGGTATACTCCCTGAGGATTCTGTGAATCACTTTGTTTTGCCAAAATCTTTTTCAAAGCATGCCGGGCAACCAAATATCGGAATAAGTAGAAATCGTGATGACGTAAGTAAGGATTAAGATAGAAGGACTTGCATTGATCCAAGACAGTGTCGAAGGCCCAGGATATACACTGTCATTTCGAATGGGCCAGTACTGTCACAGAATACATAAAGCTCCGCCCGAGACCAGAGTGCTAGCTAAAACCAACACACCACCCCAAATAGCCAGTGAAGACAACTGTTTTTTCGCCCTACTTGCATCGTTCGAACTGGACGATGCCCCTCCTGTACTAGAGGGATCACTCGAGCCCGAGGTAGCTGATGCGCCCGCGGTGCTTTTAAACACTGAATTGCTGGTGCTTATTGCCGGGTCCTCGGTGTTGCCGGTGAGCGCGAAAGTACTAGCGACGATTGTCTGCGGCGCAATTGTGCCCGTGACCGCAAAAAACCTTGTTGTTGCACTCGAACACGATATCTACATGTGTATTAAGTCAGGACGCCTCAGTATTGTGAGTAAGACTGGTAGCGGTACGCACTGCTGAGGATATCCTGTAGCTGATCTTTCCCTGACGCTTCTGCTTGACAATTGAAGCAGGCATCGATTATCTTGAAGTTATCGTCCGTACATTCACATTGCTCGAAATTCTCGGTCTCCGTCTTCTCGCAGGTCTACATGCGCTCAGTATGATTGCGTTCATCGGCAGAAATATGGCAGGCTCACCCCGACCAGGGCGTCATACGTATCGCAAAGGGCTTGGCACTGAGGGATAACGTTTGTGATGTTTCCTGCGGATGTAAAAGTAAATGGTCGTTATCCTGGGTGTCACGATGAAATACTTACCGCTAGTACTTATTTGAAAGGTATATGTGGGCGTGACGAGGAGCACGAAACCTACGAATAGGGTGAAGGGAGTGGGATACATGTTTTTGAGGTTGGTTTTGAAGATTGGGTGTGTAAGGGCGTTTGAGTATTTCAAGTGGAGCTTTTAAGGTTGTTTCAAGGCTAAAAATATTATTCCTGAGGGCGGGGTCAATAGATATTGTCTTGGTAACCATCCACCGCCCAGCGGACTCCGCCTAGACGCCGCCGGTACACCCGGAACGTCGGCATCAGGAAACACCTCCTTTGCTGTTTATTCAGATGCCAGTACTGGTACAAAGATCTGAAGTTGGCCTTCGGCGAGTTGGCAAAAAGAGCCTAGAATATAACTAACTCTGTACATCGCACCCAATTTCCAACCAAGGTTCCCGTTGACCTCGGAGATTTGTGCTGTTTCAATCGTTCCCATGGAGCAGACTCTGGTTCATCGTGCTTAATTATAAGGGGTACAACTTCAGGTCGCTTGTGTGCATTACGTTGGAGGCCCGACAATTCTCCACTAGTGGCGTTGTCGACTAAGTGACGGGCCGCCCATGGATAGTTATTATTTCCTGAAACTACCACCATATTCCGGCGCCAGGAACAGATATGCATCAAATTTCATGCTTATTTCCTCGCCTGGCCTTCGGGCGAAAATTATTCAACTTGTGCTAGAATTATGCTGGTGCGATTCCAAAAACCTTTGGATCGCCTGTTGGGAAGTCAGTTTGAGGCAAAACATATGTTGAGCTGGATTTATGGCCTGGACCCGAATGCGTGCTGCGCACACGCCAAGCCTCGGTCCGGCGTTATTAATATTGCACAAGGTGCAAGTGCTTGGATAGTTCTAATCCAACCGGATTTTAGCGGTTGCTGAGGTTGCTGGATAGGGATTTTTTATCCAGCAACCATGATAACCCGGCGCTCAGACCGGGCCGATGGGTTTAGCGGTGCCGAGTACATGTTGGATGAAGCCGTTACATTTAAAGTCTGTCGCGCTGGTGAACATGGGAGGCTATTTGAAGAGAATTTTACCTCGGCTCACAAGAGGGTAGACTTATACTGGGATGCCAGGCGACACTTGTTCAGGCCCGCGCTTCTCCGGTGGTTGAGAAAGTTTTGGGGCGATACCATCAATTCAACCAGGACATCAGCTTGCTAGACCTGTATTTTGAGCACACCTCAAATCGACAGTAACATCACAGGGACATTGAGGTACCTCTAAGTTTTCTAAATGTTCCTTTGCACTGACGCGGCTGGCTAAGCCGACCACAAGCCAACTCCGGCCGTTCGGCATTGGATCGGCATCAAGGCCTTGAGGCAGTCCGCTCTCACTCGGATTGTTTTACTTTGCTTGGTCGAATTTTAGATACGAAGGAATTCCCCGCGCGTTTGCAACGGGTTCACTGCTAATACTGGATTCTCTTACTTGATTCCAACAGAAGATCCATTTAAAGACATGGGAAATCGAACCGATTAAGTCAACTACAAGCCCCTGTACGCGGCAAAATTTTGTCGCAGTAGGCTTGTGTCCCAGAATGCGAAACTAGCTGGCGATGGGATATGTGTTCGCCGCTTGCCTACACCATTACGCCAGCGTCTAAATACCCTCGACGAGCTTTTTCGGCGGGGCTGTAGATCTTGGGCACAATTCATACAACACACTAATTCGATTTCTCTGGGTGGGAATTAAATCTTCCGTACAAACCGCACTGGTGCTTCGTGTTGACGTACATAAATTTAATGAGCCAAGTGAAATGATCATAAATAACGGGTGCTACCGGCGGACACCTCAGCGTCAATCGACAATGATCAGTTTCCGTCCCGATAGAACTTTGCAGTCACGACGGCGCAGGTTTCAGATGCTTGTAATACCATCGTTGAATCGTATCCTGCTAATGCCGTCAATTCACACCTATGCTGGGTCATTCACTTTTTCGATACACTCCATTCCTTCACCCAACTATATAGCAAAGATAATGAATCCAAAAGCCGTCTGGCATCTACGCCCTCTTTGCATCAGAGACGCACCTCCCTCTTCAGAACCCGAACACTCACATGTAAATCAGATCCAACACAAACAGCCCGTAATACGGATGGTCCGTTATCACAGTCGAGCTGTTGTCGCTGTGGCCGGCGTGGATGTCGCGGTGCGCCACCGGGTCGACCGCCAGCGGCACGACGACCCCGACGTACATCAAGAGGTTGAAGAACATGAATATCAGCGTTGGGTCCGCTTTGCAAAAGCAGCTGAACAAGCCCACCTGCTAATCCCGAATATCCAAGCTAATTAGCTTGACCATGTCCCCCCTATGGTTGGTCTAACTAGCTCAAATTTGGCTGTAGGTCACTCCTGTGGATACTCCACGGCTTTTTTGGGGTACTTTGGGGTACAAGTCCCCCGAAAAATTGGATTTTTGGGTGGTGGGGGACCCATTTTGGCGTGGGAGGGGGGACACCACGAGGTCGCCGTGGTTAGTGGACCCCACCAGTAGACAGGGTGTGGTCCTGGGGTACACACCACATGGCGGGGGGTACGCTCCTCAGATGTGGGGGTACACACCACATGGCAGGGGTACGATCCTCTGGTGTCGGGGTACGATCCACATGGCGGGGGGTACGATCCACTGGTGTGGGGGTACTCACCACATGGCAGGGGTACGATCCTCTGGAGGTGGGGTACACACCACATGGCAGGGGTACGATCCTCTGGTGGTGGGGTACGCACCACATGGCAGGGGTACGATCCTCTGGTGGTGGGGTACGCACCACATGGCAGGGGTACGATCCTCTGGTGGTGGGGTACGCACCACATGGCAGGGGTACGATCCACTGGTGGTGGGGTACGCACCACATGGCAGGGGTACGATCCACTGGTGTGGGGGTACTCACCACATGGCAGGGGTACGATCCACTGGTGTGGGGGTACTCACCACATGGCAGGGGTACGATCCTCTGGTGTGGGGGTACGCACCACACAGCGGGATACAGTCCTCTGGTGTCAGGGTACGCACCACATGGTTGGGGTACACACCACATGGCGGGGGTATGTTCCTCAGGTGTGGGGGTACACACCACATGCTTGGGGGTACATTGTGCACTTCTTGTCCCAAAAAGGAAATTACCAACATCAGTCGCTCCTAGGCTTATAATTCAGCCGTTCTGGATGATCTAACGCTGTATACAAATTCTTCCAGGTTCTTCAACTGTCAGTAGAGCCTATGACAGTGCAATGATAGGGTAAAAATTGCGAGAATTAATGACTTGTATTCTGACGATAATACATGCCTGGATGCCTCCCCTTGTCCCCTTAGGCTACGAGGCCACCCTCCAGGTGGCGTGCAAGATTATGATGATGAAAAACATTGCAATTTGGCCATGCAAGGGAATTTTATATGGTGCACTCCTCTGTGGTGTGATAAGCCCAAAACAGACCTTTTGGGGCTGTACCCGGTAAGTATAGTAGACAAGTGCACAGTTGACACTTAGGACACCCCATACCTCATGATGTAATGTAATCTTATGTTATACTCTTGTTCACCATATTCAGAATGCCACAGGGTCATAGATGGTGGTCTGAAGGCTCTTATTGGGGCCCTTGGGCTGTGTGAAGAGTCTTGAGCTGAAAAGTTGGCCAATATATCATGAAAAAGGCAACCTTTTTTGAGATGGTGTATAAGGTACAGGGTACAGTTGTGCATGGTGTGCAGGGTACAGTGGCACTTGTTCGGGGTACAGGGTACTGCTGTGAGTGGTGTATAGGGTACATTTCCTTTTTGGACACTACCACTTCTTGTCCCAAAAAGGAAATTATTGACATCAACCCCTCCCTGGCTCATGATTCAACAGTTTTTGATGATCTAACCTGGTATATGACCTGTTATATGTTCTTTGAAGCCAACTGGAGCACAGGAGAGCCTACTACAGTGCAATAAGAGGGTGAAAATAACGAAAATCAATGAATTGTGTTCTGGCCACAATACCTTGGGGATATACCAATGAAGATGTTTTTTAAATGTGTCCACTTGTCCCCCTAGGCTCCAAGGACACCCTCCAGGTCATATATCAGATCCTGGTGATGAAGAACATCACAATCTGGCCATGCAAGGAAATTGCACTTTGTCCCTATTATGCACTCCTCCATGATGTAATATATCCCAAAACACACCTTTAGGGACTGGTTCATGTATTTGTATTGGAAAGGTGAGAAATTATCACCTAGGGAAGCCTATACCTCATGGTTTGAGGTGATTTTATTTCAAATTCTTGTTCACCATATTGACCATGCCACAGGGCCAGATATTGTGTTCTGAAGGTTCCTACTAACTGTTCTGAGCTATGTGAGCAGTTTTAAGCCAAAAAGCTGGCCCACACATGATGTAAAAGTTGGAAATAAAAAATAACATATTTTGCTTATTTCATGAATAGGGGACCAAGGAGACCACCTAGTGCACAATAAACAGTAGGAATGAGATCAGACAGTATAATCACTCCAGATTATGCTTTACTTCAACCATTTTGGTGAAGTTTTGGCTGAATTCTGTTTCTGAGGAATTGAGTTCAAATGCAACTTTTGGTCTATATGCCGGCCATGGTTCAAAACACCATCTGGCCAAATCTGAACCAAAACAGTTGAAATAAAGCATAATCTAGAGTAATTACATTGTCTGATTTCATTCCCATTGTTTATTCCCCACAATATGGTCTCCTTGGTCCCCTATTCATGAAATAAGCAAAATATGTTATTTTTTATTTCCAACTTTTACATCATGTGTGGGCCAGCTTTTTGGCTTAAAACTGCTCACATAGCTCAGAACAGTTAGTAGGAACCTTCAGAACACAATATCTGGCCCTGTGGCATGGTCAATATGGTGAACAAGAATTTGAAATAAAATCACCTCAAACCATGAGGTATAGGCTTCCCTAGGTGATAATTTCTCACCTTTCCAATACAAATACATGAACCAGTCCCTAAAGGTGTGTTTTGGGATATATTACATCATGGAGGAGTGCATAATAGGGACAAAGTGCAATTTCCTTGCATGGCCAGATTGTGATGTTCTTCATCACCAGGATCTGATATATGACCTGGAGGGTGTCCTTGGAGCCTAGGGGGACAAGTGGACACATTTAAAAAACATCTTCATTGGTATATCCCCAAGGTATTGTGGCCAGAACACAATTCATTGATTTTCGTTATTTTCACCCTCTTATTGCACTGTAGTAGGCTCTCCTGTGCTCCAGTTGGCTTCAAAGAACATATAACAGGTCATATACCAGGTTAGATCATCAAAAACTGTTGAATCATGAGCCAGGGAGGGGTTGATGTCAATAATTTCCTTTTTGGGACAAGAAGTGGTAGTGTCCAAAAAGGAAATGTACCCTATACACCACTCACAGCAGTACCCTGTACCCCGAACAAGTGCCACTGTACCCTGCACACCATGCACAACTGTACCCTGTACCTTATACACCATCTCAAAAAAGGTTGCCTTTTTCATGATATATTGGCCAACTTTTCAGCTCAAGACTCTTCACACAGCCCAAGGGCCCCAATAAGAGCCTTCAGACCACCATCTATGACCCTGTGGCATTCTGAATATGGTGAACAAGAGTATAACATAAGATTACATTACATCATGAGGTATGGGGTGTCCTAAGTGTCAACTGTGCACTTGTCTACTATACTTACCGGGTACAGCCCCAAAAGGTCTGTTTTGGGCTTATCACACCACAGAGGAGTGCACCATATAAAATTCCCTTGCATGGCCAAATTGCAATGTTTTTCATCATCATAATCTTGCACGCCACCTGGAGGGTGGCCTCGTAGCCTAAGGGGACAAGGGGAGGCATCCAGGCATGTATTATCGTCAGAATACAAGTCATTAATTCTCGCAATTTTTACCCTATCATTGCACTGTCATAGGCTCTACTGACAGTTGAAGAACCTGGAAGAATTTGTATACAGCGTTAGATCATCCAGAACGGCTGAATTATAAGCCTAGGAGCGACTGATGTTGGTAATTTCCTTTTTGGGACAAGAAGTGCACAATGTACCCCCAAGCATGTGGTGTGTACCCCCACACCTGAGGAACATACCCCCGCCATGTGGTGTGTACCCCAACCATGTGGTGCGTACCCTGACACCAGAGGACTGTATCCCGCTGTGTGGTGCGTACCCCCACACCAGAGGATCGTACCCCTGCCATGTGGTGAGTACCCCCACACCAGTGGATCGTACCCCTGCCATGTGGTGAGTACCCCCACACCAGTGGATCGTACCCCTGCCATGTGGTGAGTACCCCCACACCAGTGGATCGTACCCCTGCAATGTGGTGCGTACCCCACCACCAGTGGATCGTACCCCTGCCATGTGGTGCGTACCCCACCACCAGAGGATCGTACCCCTGCCATGTGGTGCGTACCCCACCACCAGAGGATCGTACCCCTGCCATGTGGTGTGTACCCCACCTCCAGAGGATCGTACCCCTGCCATGTGGTGAGTACCCCCACACCAGTGGATCGTACCCCCGCCATGTGGATCGTACCCCGACACCAGAGGATCGTACCCCTGCCATGTGGTGTGTACCCCCACATCTGAGGAGCGTACCCCCCGCCATGTGGTGTGTACCCCAGGACCACACCCTGTCTACTGGTGGGGTCCACTAACCACGGCGACCTCGTGGTGTCCCCCCTCCCACGCCAAAATGGGTCCCCCACCACCCAAAAATCCAATTTTTCGGGGGACTTGTACCCCAAAGTACCCCAAAAAAGCCGTGGAGTATCCACAGGAGTGACCTACAGCCAAATTTGAGCTAGTTAGACCAACCATAGGGGGGACATGGTCAAGCTAATTAGCTTGGATATTCGGGATTAGCAGGTGGGCTTGTTCAGCTGCTTTTGCAAAGCGGACCCAACGCTGATATTCATGTTCTTCAACCTCTTGATGTACGTCGGGGTCGTCGTGCCGCTGGCGGTCGACCCGGTGGCGCACCGCGACATCCACGCCGGCCACAGCGACAACAGCTCGACTGTGATAACGGACCATCCGTATTACGGGCTGTTTGTGTTGGATCTGATTTACATGTGAGTGTTCGGGTTCTGAAGAGGGAGGTGCGTCTCTGATGCAAAGAGGGCGTAGATGCCAGACGGCTTTTGGATTCATTATCTTTGCTATATAGTTGGGTGAAGGAATGGAGTGTATCGAAAAAGTGAATGACCCAGCATAGGTGTGAATTGACGGCATTAGCAGGATACGATTCAACGATGGTATTACAAGCATCTGAAACCTGCGCCGTCGTGACTGCAAAGTTCTATCGGGACGGAAACTGATCATTGTCGATTGACGCTGAGGTGTCCGCCGGTAGCACCCGTTATTTATGATCATTTCACTTGGCTCATTAAATTTATGTACGTCAACACGAAGCACCAGTGCGGTTTGTACGGAAGATTTAATTCCCACCCAGAGAAATCGAATTAGTGTGTTGTATGAATTGTGCCCAAGATCTACAGCCCCGCCGAAAAAGCTCGTCGAGGGTATTTAGACGCTGGCGTAATGGTGTAGGCAAGCGGCGAACACATATCCCATCGCCAGCTAGTTTCGCATTCTGGGACACAAGCCTACTGCGACAAAATTTTGCCGCGTACAGGGGCTTGTAGTTGACTTAATCGGTTCGATTTCCCATGTCTTTAAATGGATCTTCTGTTGGAATCAAGTAAGAGAATCCAGTATTAGCAGTGAACCCGTTGCAAACGCGCGGGGAATTCCTTCGTATCTAAAATTCGACCAAGCAAAGTAAAACAATCCGAGTGAGAGCGGACTGCCTCAAGGCCTTGATGCCGATCCAATGCCGAACGGCCGGAGTTGGCTTGTGGTCGGCTTAGCCAGCCGCGTCAGTGCAAAGGAACATTTAGAAAACTTAGAGGTACCTCAATGTCCCTGTGATGTTACTGTCGATTTGAGGTGTGCTCAAAATACAGGTCTAGCAAGCTGATGTCCTGGTTGAATTGATGGTATCGCCCCAAAACTTTCTCAACCACCGGAGAAGCGCGGGCCTGAACAAGTGTCGCCTGGCATCCCAGTATAAGTCTACCCTCTTGTGAGCCGAGGTAAAATTCTCTTCAAATAGCCTCCCATGTTCACCAGCGCGACAGACTTTAAATGTAACGGCTTCATCCAACATGTACTCGGCACCGCTAAACCCATCGGCCCGGTCTGAGCGCCGGGTTATCATGGTTGCTGGATAAAAAATCCCTATCCAGCAACCTCAGCAACCGCTAAAATCCGGTTGGATTAGAACTATCCAAGCACTTGCACCTTGTGCAATATTAATAACGCCGGACCGAGGCTTGGCGTGTGCGCAGCACGCATTCGGGTCCAGGCCATAAATCCAGCTCAACATATGTTTTGCCTCAAACTGACTTCCCAACAGGCGATCCAAAGGTTTTTGGAATCGCACCAGCATAATTCTAGCACAAGTTGAATAATTTTCGCCCGAAGGCCAGGCGAGGAAATAAGCATGAAATTTGATGCATATCTGTTCCTGGCGCCGGAATATGGTGGTAGTTTCAGGAAATAATAACTATCCATGGGCGGCCCGTCACTTAGTCGACAACGCCACTAGTGGAGAATTGTCGGGCCTCCAACGTAATGCACACAAGCGACCTGAAGTTGTACCCCTTATAATTAAGCACGATGAACCAGAGTCTGCTCCATGGGAACGATTGAAACAGCACAAATCTCCGAGGTCAACGGGAACCTTGGTTGGAAATTGGGTGCGATGTACAGAGTTAGTTATATTCTAGGCTCTTTTTGCCAACTCGCCGAAGGCCAACTTCAGATCTTTGTACCAGTACTGGCATCTGAATAAACAGCAAAGGAGGTGTTTCCTGATGCCGACGTTCCGGGTGTACCGGCGGCGTCTAGGCGGAGTCCGCTGGGCGGTGGATGGTTACCAAGACAATATCTATTGACCCCGCCCTCAGGAATAATATTTTTAGCCTTGAAACAACCTTAAAAGCTCCACTTGAAATACTCAACGCCCTTACACACCCAATCTTCAAAACCAACCTCAAAAACATGTATCCCACTCCCTTCACCCTATTCGTAGGTTTCGTGCTCCTCGTCACGCCCACATATACCTTTCAAATAAGTACTAGCGGTAAGTATTTCATCGTGACACCCAGGATAACGACCATTTACTTTTACCCCAAAGTACCCCAAAAAAGCCGTGGAGTATCCACGGGAGTGACCTACAGCCAAATTTGAGCTAGTTAGACCAACCATAGGGGAGACATGGTCAAGCTAATTAGCTTGGATATTCGGGATTAGCAGGTGAACAAGCCGACCACCAAGCTGAAGGTGGACTGACACATCTTCGTCAGGATTCTTTATGCGGGGAAGGAGTGTTGGTACGCACGACGGTGAGGTGGGCGATGCCGCTGATGGTCGTGCGCGACGATGGACGCTGACAGGCCTAGAGCGAACGCGGAAAATACTACAGCAGCATAGTTGCCGAGTGTAGCGAAGAAGACTTTGACCGTGGGAGACCCTGGTCCAGTTCCCGGATATCGCATGTTCTCTTTCCAAATGTTTCTGCACCAGGATGCTGTCCTTTATATTGTTCTGTCTTTAAATTATGAAGCAGGAGGGCCCGAGGCGGTGCGGCATTGAAGCAGCCTCGCGGCTCTGATCATATATCATCCTGACGCGCGGAATGAGGCCCCGGAAAACTCCACCAAAGCCTGGTCCGGAAAATTCTGAGAAATCGACCTCGAAAAGCTTACGATTTGGGCAATTTTGGCCTCAAAAAGCTTTAATTCGGGCAAGGGTAGTCACGTGTCTCAAACAAACAAACAAAACCGTAAATTCGGCTTAAAAAATCAATTTTCGCGCTGCGCCCACCGAGGAACCCATTATTGACCGCCCGGCTCTCTCCCTACCTTCAGTGTAATCTTCTTTATCTTGTAGATACCTTCCCCCGTTTAGTCAGAGAGATCCAGCACAACGCGGTTTTAGCTTCCGATGTTGCACTTACCTCGGTCCGATTTTATCCCCATGGGAATGACGCCGAGAAATGCCGGCTGATGATCTGACGTCTCATCAGAGCAATGCAGTTGACCTTCCAAAATCTCCGCTTAAAAAGCTTACGACCGAACAAGGTTTCTCGATTTTGGGGCTCAAAAAGCTTACATTGGGAC
>JARJCM010000806.1:0-19171 GCA_029233265.1 Mycena alexandri | reverse complement strand
TCAGGGAAGTGAGAAACGGCGCCAAGGTTCAAGGAAGGCAGTTGGTGGACGGGTAGTTAATTCTTTGGAATTGGCGGCCCCTCATTGAACTCTGCTGTAGCATGAGTTGTTATATTGATAGGTAAGCCTTGTGAACGTTTATATAGCAACGTTGACCCCCCGGATGTGAGAAATGGCGCTAAAGTTCAAGGAAGGGAGTTGGTGGACGGTAGTTAATCCGGCGGCCCCCTCATTAGAATCCGGTAGCATGAGTATTTATATCATTAACTAAGCCTGCCTAGCATCCCACAGAGACGTGGACCCCCGGGGAAGTGAGAAACGGTTGCCAATGTTCAAGGAAGGCAGTTGGTGGACAGGTAGTTAATTCTTTGGAATTGGTGACCCCTCGCTGAACTCTGCGTAGCATAAATTTTTACATTGATAGTACAACAGGGCGGGGCTACTGTACAAGATCAAGCAATATGTCCACCAACTTCTTGTGTTCACCAACTTCCTGTGTCCACCAACTTCCTGTGTCCACCAACTTCTCTGTACTATAAACGGCACGAACATCACTATGGTCCGTCCTCCTCTGCGCCATTCCCATCCTCAGCAACGTCAGAACCGTTTCAAGGCCGACATCGGTGTCTGCCTCATTGTTGTCCGGCTTATTTTTGTTTGTTGATGTGTGTGTGTGCTGAACGTTGACTAACATCTGACTCTCTTTAAGACCACCACCACCGACCACCTCACCCACCAAGACGACTATGTAAGCCCTCGCCTCGCCTTGCCTCACCCCGTTCTTCCTGCCGCACCCGTTCTTCTTGCCGTACCCCGGAGAGTGTGTAGTGCTGAGCTCAAATTGGGCTCCGCTACTTGCCCCTGGGCGTTTAAGCGGCAGAGGCGGGTGTGCCCCCACCAGGCCCCTTTCACTCACTCTCGTGCTTACCCTGTTCGTTTGCCACCACGCTAACTTCAGTTCACAGGCATGCTTTGGTCCCGGCATCTAGAAAAGTCAGATGTCCACCAACTTCTCAGGCAACGTACTCACATATTCCTCTAGACGCAAAGCGGGCGCGTTTTTGCCGAATTCTACCAGGCCACACTTTTGATCCCCACACCGTTTGCTGCTGCGTCTGCGCTGAATCCGACAACCGGGTGAAACGGTGCACTCGGGTGCAGCCGTGAAATCGATAGACCGGCGGTCGGACCAGCGCAGCGAGCTATCAACTCAACTAACACCAACCAAAACCAACCAAATCTAACTAATCTCACAAACTCCAATAACCGAAGCTAATCGTGTGTTGTGAGTTCGGGTAGTAGGACAGGCGTCTCGTCCCTCAAGAGTGTTGCTTTCAAGTGTTATCGACAAGCAGACCGCTAACTAAATTGTATAGTTGGGTTCAATTGCGGGTTTCAATTCAATATCTTTATCTCAGGAGCCTCCCGTAGGATTATTGTACAGTCTAGAGAGCTAGAATCGAGCACAGAATGCAGGGGATTGTGTACTAACAAACGCTACGGTGTCCACTCTTGCCACAGAGCAGTCAACCGGTAGACCGAAAGGTCAGAGTTTTCCTTTATTTCCTCAAACAGATCTCTTGACAGAGCTAAGCTCAATGTCGGCGGAAGAGAGCAAGCTCGATCGACGGCAAGATCTGTAGAACGGCTGCTTTCCACGGGCGGCAGGACTGGCTTAGTCCTCCGCACTTACAGTGGTCTTAAAGGGCGTGGTTCACGGAACGTACTAGCTCGCCAGTCTGATTGCTTTCCAACAAATCTGATTTGTCTCTCTATCTCTGAGGTACTAACAGCGGGGGGGCTGGATTCACTGGGTTACATTGGTGTATCTCTACTGTATTTATACAAACTGACGAAGCTAAAAGGAAATATTCGGAATGGATTCGGAATGTCGTGAGATGGTATAATTATGTCGTGATTGATCCTCCGGGAGGATCTACGGGCGAGCAGCCAATGGCACCCTTGGTATTTCCTCGACCGTGGGCTCATGGCAACCGGAGGCAGGCTGCCCGGTGGTGTATTATTCCTCTGACCTTGTCTTCCTGTGAGCCTCCCGTCAGGCACTCTGTGGCTGAAGCTGCCTGCCCGGAGGGCATGGTGCTCTCCCGGAGGTTAAACCCTTCTACGGTAGCCTTCACATCTCTGAATCTTGTCTTATCCCAACACTCTGCCCGGAGACCTTACTATCACACGTGCGCATGTAGTGATCAACTGTCGAGGATCTCCACCTGAAACTCAAGTCCCGAGATTAATCATCTGCCAACAGACAGCTCCGCCCGTAGAGTAGTCTCTCCCGGAGAGCCCTGGCTGTCCCATATCCTCTCTCTAGTGTAGTCTTTTGGACATGTTCTCTACAACCTTCCCGGAGGATGGTTTATATGAATGGTCACTAGTCTCGTCTTTCTACTTCAACCTAAACTCTGGTGCATCATTTGCACCGGCGCTCATCTTGATTCTCTGATCCGAGTTGCACTCGAGCGGCTCAACGGTAAACCCAGACAGGTCTCCCGGCGGGCCGAAACTCAACTTGAGTTGAGACTGCCGCCCATAAGGCTGATGCTCTCCCGTAGGGCTGATACTCTCCCGGTGAGCCGTGAAGCCACCAGTAGAGCTCAGTCCACTTGCCGGGAGAGTCATTCTAAGTTCAACTTTGTTATTCTTCAACAAGGCCCCGCTAATAGCGTTCAGCCGCTAAGACCCATAGTTCCTCTTGATCACCTCTAGCACTCAAAGAGTCTGGTGGTAAGCCAACTCTCGGAGCTCAACGGTTGACTCGAAAACCAAACACCTCTCCCGTAAGGAAGCCTTGTTGGGCATCAAGTAACTAGTGTCCCATTGACTTTTCGGCCATCATAGGTGTAGAATACCACTCCGAGGAGAGTGTACTCTCTCTAATCCTAGTCTCCCTTTGACCTTTGAATAGGTTCAGAATTGAAAGAAAACTGGTAGTTTTCATGCGTGCTTTGGTACACGCCCTATCATCTCCCCTTTCTGAAATTCTGACTGTCCGCAGTCATTTGACTCGACGGTAGAGCTTCAGTTGAGCTGAGCGGCATATTTTTAGCAGTAGCATGCGAATTTCTTCGTGCTTCAAGTACAAGTGGCCAGTGAGACCCGGCCATTGTTCTGCTTGTCTTAGGACTCCCTTGTAGCTCTAATATCTTTTCTGCTTCCTTTCTTATCTCAAGTTGACTTGTACATTTGCTCTTGTCTGACAGTTTCACTGTCACTGACTGGCCAAATTCATCAACTCCTGGTCTAAATCTTATCCTCGAGATATCTGTTTACCTCCGGGAAATATGGTTCCCTTTGGTTCCTAGACACTGTGCCTCCGGGAGTAAACTCAACTCCGAGGCGGTGCACTAGCCCAAGGATTCACCAACGAATTATCTCCTCTAAATCTATCTCTTGATTCGAAAAATCTACGGGCGGGTTGATTGACTGAGAACCACTGCACCATTCCTCAACGGGCGGATGCAGATTATCAGCGGGGAATGGTCAAGTCCCCCCTACGGGCGGGTCTATCCCTCCCCCTTTCCGAAATTTTCACTGTCCACAGTGATATATAGGCAATTTAACCCCCAATTTTCCAATTCTCTTTTCTTGTCTGACTCTATTTCAGTTATAACGTGCACTTCCAACTGAGAAGCGGGCGGGCCGCTCGTTTGGAAATGTATGCTCGACCGAAATTTTATATTTCTCAATTCAACTCTGAGTCCTCCGGTCGGAGGTCAATACATTGATTGCGTACTGAAGCGACCGCCCGGAGTCCGGAAATGTTGCCTATTCTGCAATATTGACATCGGAAACTTAATTCCAAGTTTTTAAGCCACCCCCAATCAGCGGTCAAAATCAATGGGACTTTGAAACCACTTAAAGGTTGATTCTGGCATTCAAGGATCCTTAGTCCGACCGGAGACCCTCCATGGACGCTCCATATCACAGAAATGATAACTTGAATCGATATATCTGACGCTTCAAAAGCCAACTCAGATGCCTACAGAATTATTTTCTACGGCATGTTTGAGTCACTCCCTCCACAATTGTTTTTCTCTCTTGTTCCCGCCGGGAGGGCCGAAATCTCACCGAGTCATCGGGAGGAGGCATTACACCAGGAGTAAGGTGGGGTTACAATTTATGGTCCAGGCCAACATCCCTTTTTCTTATCTTAACAGCAACTGGTTCAGTTTTGTGAATTTTCCCAGGGGGAGTCCTACCGGCGGGTGCAATTTAATTAAAGCTACCGCCCGGAGGTTCAAAGTTCCGATGTCGATTGATCGAGTCAAAAACCCGACACAAACTTCAGTTGTGTATGTCTTTTTCTCGCCATTTTGACAGCATTTGGTTCGGTTTTGTGAATCTTCCCAGAGGGAGTCCTACCGGCGGGTGCAATTTGAATTAAAGCTACCGCCCGGAGGTTCAAAATTCCGATGTCAATTGATCGAGTCAAAAACCCGATGCAAACTTCAGTTGTGTATTTGCCATTCCCAACCGGCCCATCGAGCTGCAAATTGGAATGGGAAGGCTTTGATTTCCATAGTATCTATTCATCGAGTTCAACGGTAGAGTATTTCTCCAAGCTTCATTACCTGGTTCCCAGGTAAGAGCCGTCAAAAACCACCATGTGTTGAACCGTCTCTTTTCTTGTTCAGCATGCCAATAGAATTCTCAACCGCCCGGAGGGTGGATGAAGAATCATTTAGCACCCAACCGTTGGAGTACAACTTCCCTGAATGTACTCGACGGAGACATGTGTTTGATTGAGTCAAATGTCGAACATCTTTTCTTTATCTTTGGGTAGGTCGAACCCATTTCACCGGTGCTCGACGGGAGGCCCATATTTAGTGATCCCTCCGGACGGTAGAAAACAACCCCTCAAACATGCCAGCGGTAGGAGGAAGAAATGCAGTGCCTCAGCAACTGAATCCATTTCGAGGATTCAACCGCCATTGCACAGCAAGTTTCAACTTCCAACCAGCACTCCCGGTTCCGTTATATAAATCCCAACCGTAGCTACGGTCGGCGGGATTTACCTTCAACCGGTGGTTTGAATTCAATGGTCCGATCCTTGCACAAGACACTTCCCAAGCCAAATCTTACTTCGGCAGAGAATTGTGCTGTTAGGTGCGGTTCTTTCCGTCCCCAACTTCCCGTAGGACCTAAATCAAGCGAGTGGGTTCCTTTCACTTGAATAGTAATAGGTCTCAACGGTAGAGTGCCCATTGAATTAAGCAGTACTGATAATCCAAGCACTAGCTCAACATAACAGGTTTTATTCAGGACCTCCGGTCCATGCGCAATTGACCAATCTATCAAGTCTTTTCTTAATTCTCTTTTGCTCGACTGTGCACTCGCCCGCTGAAGGAACTAGATGCGACTGGAGGGCAAAGATTACTGGATGCCCGTTCGGAAGGCATTCAGTAATCTTCGCTTGCTCAGCAAAATTATCTTGTCTCACTGTGGATCGGCAACCGCTGAACACGGACTAAATACGAAGAAATTCATGTCTTGTGCTCGAGAAAGCGCACTGCTGCCTCCCGCTGGTTCGATGCCACGCAGAATTGCGGTGCAAAGCCGGCCGGTAGCTGCACCATGTTTCTCAAACTCAGTTCGATCAGTGTAGCTTGCTTCCGCCGGGCCAAATTCATGGTGTGGCGACTCTATTGCTTTACAGTCTCTTTTTCTGTATCTTGTATCTGAACATTGAGCGGGTGATTTCCAACGCTTCAATTTGAGAACCCGTTGTTTGAGTAATCAAGCCTGGCCTTCAAAATTCTTTACAACCCTCTTTGCAGTTCTTCTCTGGCTCCCGATGGGAGCGCAGAATTCTCATTGAATCAAGGTAGGAAAGCATAAAAACGGAGGTAAGACACTTTGTAGTGGTTACAATTGGACGGTTAGAGCCCCAAGGCCCCTATCTTATCTTCTCACAACTGGTCCGACTTCATGTGGTTACAATGCCACTTAGCGTAGAGCTGCCTCCCGGAGCGCTGGTCTTCCCAGCGGTAGCCTTCACATTTCTGTGGCGATTGATCGAGTTGTGAGGTTTGCAAGCCTCCCGGAGGATAGGGCATTTGACCCCTGGACCAAAACTGCCTTCCGGCGAGTCTATCCAACTGTAGCCTCGAAACTCGATCAAGCATACAAATGTGTATCTCTTTTCATGGCCATTCCCAACCGGCAGGTTGAGGTGCAATATTTGCAATGTGGCTTCATTCTCATTTTTATTCTTCCAACCCAACAATAGAGTGGTTCCTTTAGCTTCATTACTCAATTCCAAAGTAAGAGTCGTAAGGAACCACTGTATATGTTGAATGATCCCTAACCCATGCCGCTGATTTTTCAACCGCCTGGAGGGGTGGTCGGGGACTGCCTTGTGGTCCGACCGTCGGCTGATTACAGCCGCGAGCACATTCCAGTACAACATGTAATACTGCTTTGGACATTTTGCCAAACCAAGCAGTTCAGTGTTCCGGTTTTGCACTCGCGTAAACGCTCAGCACAACTGCACCAGCCAACAGGAGGACTCTTGGGACTCTCTAAGTGCTAGCTAACATACCCCAATGGTCCACAGGAAATTTCTGCGGTCACTTCCAACGGGGTCTGCAACTCTGACCTAGGCTTGTAAAACTTCTTTCTTTCTTATCTTTGGGACGGTTGAACACACTCTGCCGGTGGCCTACGGGAGGCCCGCATTTTAGCCAAGCTTCCTGAAGGTCAGAAGACGTCGAACGGTAGGGCCATAATCAACCCACCGGCGATGAATCCATTGAAAGCGGGTTCAAGTGCTCTCAAACTCGGCCAGTGTGCACACTTGTAGAACCCGACCGTAGCAAGCTTCGAATGGGATAGCAAGCGGTCGGGCACTAATCTATCGTTGGTCTGAGCTCTAGTGAACCTGGCCCAACAGTAGGAAGAACCCAAGTATGCCAGCGGTAGGAAGAGCATGTATGGCGACTGGCTAAATGAATCCATTCTGAGGATTCAACAGCCGTTGCACACTAAACTTCGCCACATAGCTCTTGATTCAACCATGTCGAGCAAAACGATAGCCACATTCTACGGCTTCCATGTCCAGCAGGTGGGCAAGATTCAGCCGTCCGAATAATTCTTGTTTCAGCACAAAAAACTACCTCCCAGCCAATTTCACTCCGGCTGGCAAATGTGCCGTTAGGTGCCATTCTTTTCCGTCACCGACCCAACCGTTGGACCCGAATCTCAAGTGAGTGGTTTCTTATACTCCCATGTCAACGGTCTCAACAGCGGAGTGCCTATTGAGCCAAGCAGTACTGAGTAATTCAAGTACTGGTTCAACACAACAGGTTTGGGTTCAATCTTCTCTCTCTAGTTCTTTTCTTGCCGATGAGATTTTGTGACCTCCGGGCGGGTATTCAAGACTATTTCTTAATAGCCTTCTACTCAACTGTTGGACCAGCGATATAATGACTCAAGGGCGACACAAAATTTAAGATTGACTTGGAGACCACTGAAGTGGCTCGATTCAACTACTTGGATTTTGTACGCTCATTGTAGTTCTGCACACCGCGGAGTCATTGCGGCGCCCGGCGGGTCCGTCTCATTGGGCTTCTCTGAGACCAGTAGGCACGGCTCGACGGTCACAGAAATTTTCTGTAGCCAGTGTAATCGAGTTTTCTAGGTCTAGACTAGCTCTATTATTCTAATCTTTTCCCAATCTTTTTGCTGACCCATGCACCCGCCCGGCGAATGGCCCGTATGCGATGGAGAGCGAAGATTACTGGACGCCCGTTCGGAAGGCGTTGTAATCTTCGCCTGCTGAGCAAAACTCTTATATCTCATTGTGGATTGGCAACGGTTAAACACGGAGACTCGATGCAAAGAAATTCATGTCTTGTGCTCGAGAAAGCACAGTGCTCCCTCCCGCTGGTTCGATGCAACGCAGAATTGCGGTGCAAAGTCGGCCGGTGGCTTCAACTATGTCCCTCAAGCACAGGTCAATCTGTGTTGCTTGCTCTAGCCAGGTCAAATTCATGACTTGGCACCTCCATTGCTTCACAATGTCTCTTTTCTGTTTCTGCATTGAGGGTGATTAAAAACAATTCAGTTCGAGAACCCGTTAAGTGAGTAATCACGCCTGGTCTCGAAATTCTTTGCAACCCTCTTGGCAGCTCTGCAATAATCATCGAAGGTGGACTCGAGTTCAGTGTCAGAAGCATTAGCTTCCACCCATTGGTTGCTCAGGTACTCCTTAATTTTCTCTTCGAACTCCGGATTGAGTTTGCTCAGGAAGCCCTGAATTGCCTCCCGGTGGGTTAACCGAGCCGGCGGAACGAGCAATTTCTGGACTTGAACATTCAATGCTCTTATCAATCTGAACAAATTATCCTGGTCAGAGACTTTAATCGTGCCATCCAAATAGGATATGAGAATGCGATAAAGTGTCCGCACTGACCCTCGGGAGGAGTCCCAAGCACGAGGATAATTTTGTATCACTTCTTTTCTGAACTCCGGGTATGACTTTGAGTAAGAGTCGAGTGCTCGCCACTGGCTGCCAGTTTCCCGTGCAGTATATCTGACTAGAAATTCGTTCTTTTCGCCGACCGGAGTCTTATCCATCTCCATCATCCGCTCAATCTGTTCCAAGAACTGAGGGAGTTCCTCCGGGAGGGTATCATTGAAATGCGGAGCATTCCTTTCATACGCCTCCGGGACATCGTTCTCATCAGAATCCCAATCATATCTGTCCACCATCCTACCGGCGGGTGGGTTCTCTTTTGTCATTAAAAATGAAGGGCTTTGGGGTTTTATTTTTATCTTTATAGGACGGGTTTTCGCAGTTTCTACGGGAGGATAAATCTTCTCCGGGCGGTACTGGAGCAGGGCTCGACAGCGGTGTAAATGAATTTGTTTTAGACTCAAGTCAAGTGCCAGAGTATAGGTTTATTGAAACAAGTTCAATAGTTCTGAGTTACTACGAGGGTTGATGTAACGAGTGTTGCACTTTGTGGCGGCAGGACCAATATAACTCTGGAGCTAGGCTCAACAAAATAAGCGGGGCTTTGGTTTATACTCTGGTTTTATCTACCGGAGGGGCTGAACGAACCACAAAATGGCTTGTACCAACGAAGTAGTAACAATCCACAAGTCTTATTCTTGAGCAACAACTCCTGTCACCCCTCGCGGTGGGCTCCAGATGAAACGGTGCACTCGGGTGCAGCCGTGAAATCGATAGACCGGCGGTCGGACCAGCGCAGCGAGCTATCAACTCAACTAACACCAACCAAAACCAACCAAATCTAACTAATCTCACAAACTCCAATAACCGAAGCTAATCGTGTGTGTGAGTTCGGGGTAGTAGGACAGGCGTCTCGTCCCTCAAGAGTGTTGCTTTCAAGTGTTATCGACAAGCAGACCGCTAACTAAATTGTATAGTTTGGTTCAATTGCGAGTTTCAATTCAATATCTTTATCTCAGGAGCCTCCCGTAGGATTATTGTACAGTCTAGAGAGCTAGAATCGAGCACAGAATGCAGGGATTGTGTACTAACAACGCTACGGTGTCCACTCTTGCCACAGAGCAGTCAACCAGTAGACCGAAAGGTCAGAGTTTTCCTTTATTTCCTCAAACAGATCTCTTGACAGAGCTAAGCTCAATGTCGGCGGAAGAGAGCAAGCTCAATCGACGGCAAGATCTGTAGAACGGCTGCTTTCCACGGGCGGCAGGACTGGCTTAGTCCTCGTACTTACAGTGGTCTTAAAGGGCGTGGTTCACGGAACGTACTAGCTCGCCAGTCTGATTGCTTTCCAACAAATCTGATTTGTCTCTCTTATCTCTGAGGTACTAACAGCGGGGGGGCTGGATTCACTGGGTTACATTGGTGTATCTCTACTGTATTTATACAAACTGACGAAGCTAAAAGGAAATATTCGGAATGGATTCGGAATGTCGTGAGATGGTATAATTATGTCGTGATTGATCCTCCGGGAGGATCTACGGGCGAGCAGCCAATGGCACCCTTGGTATTTCCTCGACCGTGGGCTCATGGCAACCGGAGGCAGGCTGCCCGGTGGTGTATTATTCCTCTGACCTTGTCTTCCTGTGAGCCTCCCGTCAGGCACTCTGTGGCTGAAGCTGCCTGCCCGGAGGGCATGGTGCTCTCCCGGAGGTTAAAGCCTTCTACGGTAGCCTTCACATCTCTGAATCTTGTCTTATCCCAACACTCTGCCCGGAGACCTTACTATCACACGTGCGCATGTAGTGATCAACTGTCGAGGATCTCCACCTGAAACTCAAGTCCCGAGATTAATCATCTGCCAACAGACAGCTCCGCCCGTAGAGTAGTCTCTCCCGGAGAGCCCTGGCTGTCCCATATCCTCTCTCTAGTGTAGTCTTTTGGACATGTTCTCTACAACCTTCCCGGAGGATGGTTTATATGAAGGGTCACTAGTCTCGTCTTTCTACTTCAACCTAAACTCTGGTGCATCATTTGCACCGGCGCTCATCTTGATTCTCTGATCCGAGTTGCACTCGAGCGGCTCAACGGTAAACCCAGACAGGTCTCCCGGCGGGCCGAAACTCAACTTGAGTTGAGACTGCCGCCCATAAGGCTGATGCTCTCCCGTAGGGCTGATACTCTCCCGGTGAGCCGTGAAGCCACCAGTAGAGCTCAGTCCACTTGCCGGGAGAGTCATTCTAAGTTCAACTTTGTTATTCTTCAACAAGGCCCCGCTAATAGCGTTCAGCCGCTAAGACCCATAGTTCCTCTTGATCACCTCTAGCACTCAAAGAGTCTGGTGGTAAGCCAACTCTCGGAGCTCAACGGTTGACTCGAAAACCAAACACCTCTCCCGTAAGGAAGCCTTGTTGGGCATCAAGTAACTAGTGTCCCATTGACTTTCGGCCATCATAGGTGTAGAATACCACTCCGAGGAGAGTGTACTCTCTCTAATCCTAGTCTCCCTTTGACCTTTGAATAGGTTCAGAATTGAAAGAAAACTGGTAGTTTTCATGCGTGCTTTGGTACACACCCTATCACCGGCAAGACACCGCTCAACACCTTGGATTTGGACGCCACCATCGCAACCACTGATACAGAAGCTGCCGGTCCCACCCCTCCTCCGCCCCTGAAGAACAAGAAGCGCAGCGGCGGCCCTGTGCCGCCCCGTCGTCATTGCGGACCTTGAAGCGCCTGCATCGCACAGCAACCACATCCACCATTGCCGCAAACGGATCCGGGAGGCGGTGGTCATCTCTGCTGGGCATGTGGTACGCCCTGCTGTATATCTCAAGCACACGGCGGGGGGATGGAATGTGGGTGCTGATCTGTGTCCACCAACTTCCCGTCCACTAACCTCCTCTCAGTCAGGGCCGGCCCCTTGTCGACGCAAAGGGGCGCATCCTGGCCGTGCTCATCGACGACCATCTCACAGCTCATCCGCATTGGCTTCACGCAGATCCACTGGGATGGAATGTGGGTGCCGATCTGCGTCCACCAACTTCCTGTCCACTAACTTCCTCTCAGCCAGGACCGGCCCCTCGTCGACGCGAAGGGGCGCATCTTTGCTGTGCTCGCCGGTTGACTTAATAACCCCAACTACGCCCCTGCTGTCACCCACGCATTCGACCTGCTCGCTATGTTGACAACGACTTCATGGCTGAGGTGGAGTTGGCTAAATCGAACCCAGAAGAATATGTCGGCTTTGAGACGGTTCTGAATGTCGCGGAGGATAGGGATGGTGCGGAGGAGGGATCATAGTGGAGGGAAGTTGGTGGACATGAGAAGTTGGTGGACATGGGAAGTTGGTGGACATGTTGCTTGATCTTGTACAGTAGCCGCACTTTTGTACCCCCTGACTATACATTCACTTCAAAATGGACCCATTGTCGGACACCCTATTTCTGTAGGCCGCATGCCGGACAGCGGGCTGCGTTTCTCACTGGAAGTTGGTGGACTCCACCATGTCATGTTTTGCAGAATACACCGTGTTTAATCATATAGAAAACAATAAAACTACGATAGAACGTCAAAAGAAAAAATAGAAAAAAAAATTAATAAGGTCGGGGTCGGGGGTCGGGACGGCGGGCGGGGGCGTCGGGGGTGATGTGCGGGAGTGGCGGTGTGACGTGTGGGACGTGTTGTTGATGGGTGATGTGATGGAGGAGGCTGTTTGATGGCAGCGGCGCTGGGGACGGCAGCAGCGGTGACGACGACGGCAGTGACGACGACGGCGGCGGCGACAGGCGATGAAGACGGCGGGGAGGGTGGCGGGGAGGGTGGTGGCCACCATAGAGGTAGTGGCCACCGCCTGCCGTAGTTGGTGGACGGCCTTGGGCGATCTCCTAAGTCCCCCACATAAGGGATATAAGAGATTCCCGTGAAATCGCATTAAGCCCTCTAGTTAGAGGCTGAACCCCCCCCACCTTCAGCCTCTAACTAGAGGGGTTAGTGGGGCACATTAGGTGTTGGTGAAATATTAGTGAAATATTATCGCGAATATTGGCGCGCTGTTATTCGTACAATACATCACATATTGGTGCCATATTATCGTTGTTTTCATCCGACGGACTTCACACAATCCAAAAGTTTCTTCAAAGGCGCAGAAAGTGACAGGTCACACAGTAACTCCCTTTCCTCTTACGGCCACCTCGCACGCGCAGTTCTCAATCACCCTTCGTCCTTGCCTCCTGAAACTCTGGGTGGCGTATCCCACCGTCTATCCCTTGCACCATCTCGAATTCGGGCTCAAAATCTCCAAAATTCCACCAACGGCATCCAATTCGATTCACCGCAACTCTTGCTGCCTTCGACGACTTCAAGCCACCTACAAGCCTCCAAGATGCTTTACCTACACTCACGATACGTTTAAATGCCCGCATCAACCAAACGAGGCCTCACAGTAACCAAAAGTCTACGACAATTCATCACTCGTGTCTTCGCTTGTGTCTGGTGCAGGGAAATGTGAGCATTATGTATCTTTTTTACCCCCATAAGCTTATACCGGCTCCTTCAGATCCTCTCAGAGGTGGTGTAATCCTAGAACACGAGGTACGCTCTCTTTAGCCCTCTTCTTGTGATGACTTGAAGATGCACATACTCAAGCGGCGCACAGGTCTCGTCAGGCTCTCCGCTGACCGTTACCCATCCCCGAGGACATTGAATTACACGCAAGGGAGGTGGGGATCATGGGTAGATGGGTAGACGATTCCGCGGTACGTCTTCAGTTTGTCTCCTGACCATCAGATCTCATCCCCGTCGTGCGTACCCCTCCTCCTCCTACCTTCCCCAACTTTCATCTTCTCCTTCTTTCCCTGCATTCTCATCCACTGTGTTTACTTGAAGTGCCGACTGACTTGATGATTTTCACGGAAACACGGCCCAGCCAAGATCCTGCCTATTTGGGAACACGCGGCTATCAACCGGGTCAAGCATGCCGATGGTCGCGTGCCCGGACGCGTCCAAATTAGGCAACGCGTCGACCCATTGTTCGCGAACAATGGACAATGTAAGCGTATGAGGGCGCATATAGAGTAGTTGGTATTTACAAGGGATACAAGGTAAATAATACAGTGGATTGAATACAAAGCCGGGTAATTCTAATGAGGTGCGAAAGATTGGTGCCGTTTTGAAGACTTTTCTGGTGACGGCGGCAATAAATCCTTCCGTTTAAGACGACCCAGAGTTCTGGGGGGCTGAGAGAGCGAGGAGATCGACGTAGAAGAACTGAAAAGAGGCAGGGAGGGAGGAGTTTCCTTGGAAGAAAGCCGACATATTTCTGTCATCAATGCCGCCATGGGTTCAGCGCGCTGGGCCAATACTTCACGGGAACTGTCGGAAAGAGGCCCAGGATGATGCTTCAAGTACTCGGCGAGGTCCCCGAGTTTTTGGCCCATGTCTTCGAGCTCGAACAAGGTGCGTGCGAGTGCCTGTTCCCCGAGTGCCAATTGATTTTGGGGAGGGCGGTGGGAAACTTGCGGCGCTGTCTCCGGCGCGTCGTCTGACTCGTCGTCCGACTCGTCTGAGTCAGATGACGCATCTGTATCAACACTCTCGTTGTCGCTGTCGTCCTCGTTGACCTCTTCTTCCTCCGGGCTCACAGTATCATGACAAGAATCATCGTTTCGGAGTAAGTCTGTGACAGCGGCGGCGGGCGCGTACCGTTGGAAGCTGAGATGTTTCCTGGGGTTCCTGGGGTGCTTTTGGCTCCGAGGGCGGCGAGGTCCGAGTTTCCAGGGCGTGCGCTTCGGCAAGAGATTGGGGAAGGGAAATGGTAGGGATTTTAAGATTTTGACTTCGCAAGTGGTCAAGCATGATTAGCGCGGCCCGGAGATGCTTACAAGCACCTCCATACTTGCGGAAATCCGTACACTGGCATGTCGCGACGCCGTTAAATAAGATTGTGATGGTATATTGTAACGGCTGGGATTCGACTTCTAGCGCCTCGGATGAGTAGCAAGTGAAGGAGAGGCCGCTCCCGTCGGGAAGAAAGATGGGCATACTGATTTGGCGCAGGTTAACGAGCTCAATGGCGCGTTGCTGGGTCCAATACTCCGAAAGATATTTAACGTGTTTGAGCGCTTTACGAACGGCCTTCGAATTCGGCAGTAGAAGCAGGGTATTGTTTCTCCAGTGAGAATTGCGCGTGCCTCGGCGATGGTTTCCGTCTCGACAAGTGAATCTTCAACCCGTTTGAGCCGGTGCTTCAGATCTAGCTTTAACTGACCCTTGCCCTTGAGCAGTTTGTTGCGGTAATTCTTCCACGACTGCCGCAGGTGAAAGCGGCAGATGAGGAGCCAGATGGTGATCCAAACGACGATTAAAGCTCCACGCTCCTTGAGATCCGTGTCCGTAATGGCCGAGAAAGGGTTAAAGATGATTCCCGTAAAACCATGGAGGTGTGCGCATCGGGTAAGGGAGTCCTTCCAAGCTTGAAGAAGCTTGGTCAGGATGGCGGTATTATATCCTGCAGACGACTGTTTATTCCCAGTGGGAGCCGAGAACAAGAGGAAGGCGACGGGGATCCCCTTTCGATTCTCGTCGACAACCATCACGATGAATAGCAGGACTCGACTATCACAGACCCCGAACGTCCGTCGAGAATAATCTGGCTCTCGTGCCCGTATTTCCACGCCGTCTCTCGCATCTCATCTGTCGCGATACAGGTCTCGAAGCGCTCGCCTTTGCTAGCCCGAGCTGAGTAATGAAATATTGCGTCGGCAATAGTGGAGTTGTACTCGGGCGAGGATGGATCTAGCCATTCGTCGATATTAATCTGGGGCTTCTCCGTGACCTTTATGCCGTTCAAACGATTGTGTTGACGGAATAACGAGCGTGAGTCCCGGGTTTCGATTAACCAGCGGTACGGTGATTCACGAATGTCGGCAGGGAAGCCGTGGTAGTTTCGGGCGGCAAAGAGCTCCCGGTTCTTGTTCTTAACGTCAGTGAATGTCGAGCCATCCCGAAGTTGGGCTAATGCGACGGCAAACACAAAGGGATGGACAGGGATAGGAGGGATGCGGGTAAAAAGGGCGTCTTTGCAGTCCTGGTTATGCTGGAAGTACCCCCGAATGCGAAGGATTTTTTGCGATGAGACGACGTAGGTAATCTCGGTGTGGGCAAGACACCCTGTAAATGGCAGGGCTGTGTGTGGTGCCTTGGATTTATTCCAGGTATGATCATAACCACACTCGCTAGAATATTGAATGTGAGGGAAAGACCACATATAAAAATCACAGATGCGTACCAGTGATATATACTCTTCGTGTAGGCTCGGACTTCGAAGAATTCGATGACCACTGCTGAGACCACCGGTTGCTCAAGTTTTCGCGCGCATCGAGATCAAGACCTTGCTGCGCCATGATTGCGGCAGCATGTATTTGGTCGTGACTATTGAGCTTGAATAAATGGTCTACATGTCCCTCAGCATCATTCACAGCGGTAGGCTGTTGATAAATGGTATCCAGTGCAGCGCGCTGGGCCTTGGAGATCCGCAATTTATCCAACGGGATGTCAGAAGCAATGCTCCGTGGATTGAGAGCAGGTTTACTCGTTCCTGACGCGTCTGCCGGGGTGTAGGGAGCCCATTTCACTTTTTTGTATCCTTTGGCGATGGGTGGCGGTGGCTGAGATGACGGTTCGACGTGAACAAACTCAAAAGTTTGCTCCGACATGGTAAAGAACACAAATAGGGAGAGGAGACGTAGTGGTACGGGTACAGGAGGGTGTTCAACGCGTCGAAACGCGTCGAAACGCGTCGGGTGGCATGTGGCCATGGTGCACAATGGCCTCTCGAACGTCGGAGCATCCTCCTAATTTGGATATGGGCCTAAGCGGCCGTTGATGGCCGAGCTTCCCAAATAGGCAGGAGCTTGGCTTGGCCTACGTTCCGATTTTCACAGAGTTTTTGCACTCGCGATCGAGTTTTGGGGCAACTGCGAGTCTCGGTACGTCCATTTATTTCCCCACTCGACTTCCAAACATCTTATCTGCAATTGCAGTGCTGAGCGCAATCACGAACTTTCGCCGCACCGCTCGCCTGCAGCTGTGTTCGCTCGAATGCCCGTAGTAGGTTTTTTCAGCATTATGATCTTTCTGCTTTGCTTACTCACTATTACTGCCAGGTTCAGCTCCAATCCAGCTCCGAGTGACTTGGATCTTTAGTATGTGTTCCACGCTGTCCCAGCAACTCGAGACTGACATCGTCTCAAGGTTTACAGCGCAGAACGGCAAACGGAGATGTCCATGGTGACTCGTGAGACATACCTAGTTCATGTTGTCGTGGATAGCTCTTGCAATTTAATTTTCCATGTATATTTCGAGCTCGGGCGTGGTCGACGTCGAAGGGCGAATATCAGTAATATAACTTCAGACAACATTGGTCAGAATATGGCGCTAATACAACGCTAATATGGCGCTAATATGGCGCTGAAACGGAACGTATCGTCAAAATATTGCCACCAGAGTATTTCGGCAATACGGCGCGAATATTTCGCTGGAACACCTCATATTAGCGGCATATTATCGCGCAAGTATTTACCTCGAACTCCGGTGTTGCTTAAACGTCATTTTGACCGCCAATAAAATGTAAATTTAATCTAGTCTGGAGAGGGGGTACCCCCCCCTCTCCAGAATATAATAGAGGAGAATAAACACTTTTGGCAACTCCTCCGCCTCGATTGGGTGACCATCAATCTCACGTCGCCGCTTCCGATACCAGTGGTGGTGCAACGCCGACATCAAATCGACATACCAGACGACCGATTGAGTGTCAAATAAAGAGTTCTAAATTCCTGGGTTTCTGTCGCTCCTGGGCCGTGTGCACTGGTGTCAGTTTTCATGCCCCGCCGCGCACTAGAGCCCCCACAAGCCAAATTTCATTATTCATTTCATCTTAATCACCTGCTGCCGGCAAGCTAACGCGTCGGTGGCGGAACTTACTCGTGGTGGATAGAGCGTGGACGCGTTGTTGGATGCTATTTGGTGATTGCGGCACAATGGCACGGTCAACTTTGTGATGTATTCTACAGTCTATTCAAAATATTCTTATGGGAACTGGGAAAATAAATCTCTGGATTAGACTCCTCATGCCGACATCCCTGGCACCCCTCAGATATTCCAGGAAAAAACTTCGATTCTTATGGGAAGTCAACCACTAGTCTTAATTGTGCTTGACTCGCAGACTCTCGCAGATTTTCGTCTTGGCCATGCCCCGGGCATGATGCCCGATCTCCATCTCCATGGCATTGCATTTTACTTGACTTCAAAGGCAGCTTGAGACTTGAGAGCAAGGCAAGTTCCCCTCGACTTCTATTTACTATTTCAATCTGCCCTCGGGGGCGCTCAAGAATCTGATGGCTCTCTTCGCGCTGAATTCAATGAACTCTGACATGTTTTTTATTCTGTGTGCATTGGAAGCTTGCACAACAAATTAAGTTCCTTTCTGGATGGTAGGACGACCATAAGCTACTTACACACCGCCAACTTGCCGATTCATGTCGGCCAGGTCGATTGGGCCACATGCATCCATCAATCAATCCAGCCGTCATTGTTCTGAAATTCATCTGGCCACCAGCCGATGTGTCCAGCTGTGGATCCAGCCGCTTACCACCTGTTCACATCCTGGTGGTCAACCTGTCCGAGAGGCTGATTTTCACCCTTCAATTCCCGTAGAAACAAATATATCTGTGGTGCATAACCTCGGCAAAAATGCCGACATTCCAGACTTGCTACTTAATGCCACCCAAAACAAATGCTCCAACCTAATGATGGACCTCCCTGAGGCTCAACATCTTAAGTGAGGGTACTCGTAGATTGGTGCATGAGATGAGGAGGCCCTTCTTGACATCACATCATTCATTTTTGTTTCAATGCCGAGGTCAATGCCGTTCATTGTACGCCGGATCAAGAGGCAGGCACGTGTGCGCGACTCGGAGTTATATAAGTCCCGCGCGATTGTTTATGCCACTGATCTGTCTTCTCTTTCCCCACCTTCGTCTTCAAGTTCGTTGTCTCCATCCAGCAAGGGTTTTCACCAGAGCTCAAGTCTCAAGATGTGTTGTTCAGGACTCAAAGTCAAGAAACACTCAAAGCCCCTCCTCAACATTTGCCAAGCACGCATCGATGTTCAAGATCACGACCACAAAACTGACTCAATGGATGTGTCAAGTCTTTTCGGGGATTTCAAAGACTTGTAACCTTCTGCAAACCAATTCAAGCCTTGTGCCACTGCCACAAGTAATTTTGACTTCACCCCGATCATCAAGTTCTCGCAAAGTTCTCGCCTCACGTTACTTATTGGGATGGAAATATCAGGGGCAGGAGAGATGATATCAGAGGAGTAGATTATCGGGATTGGCTTAGTTACTTGTAGTAATTTTTCTGCCTCAATCAATGGTTTCTCAGTATTTTGAATTGATGATGAAGTCAGAAGAGAACAATGAGAGGACGAACAATGAGATCTGTGGGCAATCAATCCATTTGCGGTGGTGTGCCAGGTGGCCGACTGATGCCAACCCAGCTGAACAATGGCTAACGGCTGGCCCAGTGTGGTACAATAGGATCCAAAACCTGGGACCAGTCAAAATACAGGTGGCCATCAGCCGACGTTAACACATAGCTGAGCTGTGATTTTCAGCTGACTGACGGCTGGGGGAAAATTTACGGTTGTGTAGTGCAGCAATTTTTCGGCGCCAAAAA
>JARJCM010000805.1:0-19198 GCA_029233265.1 Mycena alexandri | reverse complement strand
AGGATATTGGATGTTGGTGTAATTTGATGTTATCCGGTTAAGGGGGAAAACTCCGGATTTTGTCCCCCGAACCGCTGTGTATGATTCCAGGAGTTCATGAAAGTGTTTGAACATCGGTTGTATCATCTGGTCTGTGGCGGGGGACAGTTTTCCCATATATTCCCTGATAGGCACCAAGACCTTCAACCGCTTGTGGCTATCACTGTAAGCCAAAGCAGTACGCAGCAATGTAGCTTTACAACCAAGGATATCGGTCATTGGAAATTTGGTTTGCTTAAGCTCTACATCTGAAAGGCCATCTGGCAGCATGGATAGCAGGGCTAACAGATCCCGGGCCTGTGGCATGGAAGCAATTCTGGGACTTGAGAGGGAAAGTGAGATTGATAACTCCAAGTTGGATCTTCTATCGGAGCCGTCAGAGATGAGGGAAGTTTTCTCACCCTCCCAGCGAGATAGTATCTCTCTACAGCCCTCCATGTCCACTAGATGGGCAAGGAGGCTGATTGAGAGTGGCATGTTGTCTGTGAGACCAAGGATCTGGTCCACTTCTTCCAGGAGATGTTTGTCATCAGCAATATCAATGAACATCTTTCGGGCAGCATCCTGTGCCAGGGGTGGTAGGGGCTGTAAGAATGGCCGGGTCCACTGCACTTTGGATGGTCTTTCTGCTCCACGCATTGTGATCTGGGGTATTATGAGTGATACTGACAAGAAAAGGGAAATCTACAAACCACCAATGCTAAACTCCTTATATTCGTGAGAAGAGAGAGGAACTCTTCGATCTCTTGGCGGGTCTTTGTTGGCTCCCACACGGTTTCCAGGTTATCCAGAATCAACAGACTTGGTGGGTTACTCAAAAGCCGCTGTAAGACCGCTCGCATGAGGTCTTTACCAGGTTTCATTCCAAGATGTGCTCCAATGAGACCTGCAAGTTCCGACTTGCTTGATGCAGTGTCACAGGTAACAAAGAACCGGTTCCCGTGGTACTTGGTGGTTACTTCCTCATGGTGAACCACAGTCTTTGCGAGGCTGGTCTTTCCCATCCCTCCTGCACCCAAAATAGCAATTCTGGGAGTGCCCTGCCTGAAGAGCTTGAGAATATCTGCCAGCTCCGAGTCACGACCATGGAATATTTTTGGTTCTGCTGGGAGCATTGAGATGGAGTTTGAACTGCGAGATTGATAAACAACAAGAAACAAGGTCATTGAAAGTAAGCACCTTGCATATGATCCAGAGTACACATTGCTAATCTGGGTACCTGTGAGTACTGATACACTCAAAGAACCTGCTCACCCACAGAGGATGCTGAATCTGAACTAGACAAAGTTTCAATCATGTTGAGTATCTCCTGGTGTCTCAGTTGAGCCTGGTCTTGCATCTCCCGCACACTGGTCATGATGTCAATGGTTTTGATCTTTTCCAGTGTCAGTTGCCATACAGTTCAAATGTGAGGACTTACATTGAAGAACTCAAATCCTTGTTGCAATCCTCCCTTGCAATCCTTGAGCAGAGCAGCCAGTTCTCCATGGCGGAACAACTTCTTGATCTTACTGCCACTTTGTTGAGCCTCAACAAAGGTATGAATTTTGTGGAGTGTCCTAAATTCTTGGAGTGAGAAATATAAATGGGCTACAGAGATATAAGTACTCAGTGAATTTTACAATCTGATTCAAAGTGCTGGGTGGCAATTCAGCACCAGTGTCAGACTTCATATATATGGTGATAATTGTATTGAGCAACTCGTGCATGGTGCTCCATCAACTCGGCACATTCATTTTTATCTTGCTTGATCGTCTGTGACACCAGCTCAAGGCTTTTTAACATAAATTCAGTGGAAGCGTACCTGAGCCAATTTCAAAAGTGACTGGATGGTATTTGAAATGGCCTCCAGGCCAGAGATCTTGAGTGTGTCCACGAGGACATCAAATGTGTAGGCTGTGATAGTCATACACTTTGAGATGTTGTTGAGACGAACTTGGGTTATAGTTGGTTGACGGGGCATCTTGGAAAAGGTTGATGCATTTGCGAATCACCTGGACTTTATAGTACTCAAGGATGCTTGGGAAATTTGGGCCCCATAGGCTACTGTTCATCGTCCTTCTTTGATACATCCCGGCAGCTTGATGGCCGACGGCCGTCTACCTTGGTTGCTGTTCATCTCCTTTCTGCTGTGCTTGAAACAATCATCTTGAAATAGCTGATGGTTCATTTTTCCTGAGTAGTGTGAGTCATTGACATTCAATTTATACCGACCTGCTCTTCCCTCATTGTGTCCTCCCGGGATATCGTCAAGGGATACATAAGTCACCTCAGATATCAGAAGAATGCTAGGGCATCTCCATGTTGCTTCTTTCCTTGGATGGTTGACAACTTGAGGCGAACAGATAGTTTGATCCTTTCTTTGCTGTGAGCACCCTATTTTCAGTCTAATAGTTTCAGATTCATCTCTTCCCCCGCATTTACACGAGGGATGTGTCAACGGCGATACTCTCCAACTCATACTCACCGAAGACGGGCCGCCAGGTCATGACGAGCTGCGACACTCTGGGCAATTTACATCACTTTGATGGTCTGATTCTGGCAAAAAACATAGAATTGTCAACACCTTTGCCTGTTCTTTTCCGAGGCAAATACATCCCTCAACCCTCACACCTAACCAACCCTAACACTAACCTGAATCCAAACCTGAACCCAAACCCTAACCAACCCAAACCCTAACTCAAACCACCAACCCAAACCCTAACGGCCACTTACTGCTCGGTCGTGGTATTCACTAGTCTGTTAGTTACCGCGTCCGTTACCCGGTGGCCTGCGTTATTATGTAACCATCACGGATGCACGCCCAAACAAGCCTTAGCGAGACGCGTCTCGACGCGTTTCTCGGGTTGCCTTGCTCGGATATATTCCCAGAGCTGCCCCATCTTGCTAAAAAGTATTATTTATGGTGGGTCCGCCCTTTTCCCTCCCGTCGAAGGATAGTTTTTGGGAAGTGGACCGAAAATAGAACAGAATCGCCAAAAGATATTCATATTGGGGGTGTGCGGCTCGGGGAACTCCAGAAAACCCTCAAGAAGTTATCTGTGTTCAGTAAAAGGAGACTTACACCTTCAATTCACGTCCGAACATCATGGGTATCTCCAAACGCGTCCAAGTCGCGTCGCTTAATCCTACACGTGATGTCCGAAAGCGGATGATTTGTAATAACGCAGGCCACCGGGTAAGTTACGCGGTAACCAACAGACTCTATCAAGCGAGGTACGAGCTAGGTATTGATAGAGCGTCTGTCAAGAGAGACTAGGTATTCACTGCTAATTCAGAGATTTTAGCACGGTATTGATCTCCCATCAGAGTGTCGCATCTCGGCAGTGTCGCAACTTGCCAACAATCAGCTGTGAGCCTGAGCCGGACAGTGTCGCCGTTGGTTGATCCCCTTGGTGGATAGGGGCAACTTGAAGAAGCCTCGGGAATCTCCGACGCGGCCGTTGACCGTTTCTGTCAAAGTGTCTTCTCCATTGTCCAGTGCCAAGCGCGCAGTTACTGCCACCGCGAAAAAACTCTGTGGGGCGAATCCTCCTCCTTGGGCGGAAACGTCAAAAGGCAAAACCATGAGCTCACCGTTGGTCCGTTATCGCTCGTTATCGCCGATCGTATCCAAGTAGAGGCTGTGCAGGCGCGTGAAGAAAATACGGCTTCGAAGCTCCTTCTCTTACGCCTCCACCTCATGCATATTCGTTCTTAAACGCAGGCCATTGTTCTCGACGAGCCTCGCCCTTTCTTTTGTTCACTACTTCGCAGGACTGGTCCTGTCTCCACTCGTTTTCTGGCCTCTCCCAATTTGTTTTTCTTGCTTTGACGGACTCTGGAGTTCTTCATGATCATGCTGGCCAAATCACTCCCTCTCCTGGCGCTGTTCCTAGCGAGCGCGAATGCAGCAGCGCTCCCGTACCGGCGGTTTCAAGTGCGCAGTGCCGCCGCCGACTCGACTGACACGATGCCGCCATCCACGGCTCCAGCAAACGCCACGGGGGGCTGCAGTGCGTCCTCGAGCTGGCAATTCGACTCCACAAACCACGCAAACATCACCTCGGGCGACCGCTCCTTCCTCGTGCACCTTCCCGCGAACTATGATCCTACGACGCCGCACGCGCTCGTCGTGTCGTTTCACGGCTTCAAGGCGAATGGCAAGAAGCAGGAGCTGATTACGGGGCTGTCGGAGAAAGGGCTGACGTTGAATGGCAAGGTGCGCCGAGACTTTGAAGGAAGTTGAAGAGGATGCTGATGAGATTGAAGGGAATCGTCGCGGTGTTTCCCAACGGCCAGTTCGGGCCAGGGAAGAACGGGAACGAGAGCATCCGCGCGTGGCAGGGGGCGCCGTACTCGCCGGTACGTCCAGATGTCCAGCGTCCTTATTGTTACTCAAACTTTACTTCAGCCCGGTGTCGACGATGTGAGCATTCTCCTCCCTGTTACCCTGCCGAGCTTCATACTTCCGTAGATCGCTTTCACGCAGCAGATGGTCCAGCAGCTGTCCGACAACCTCTGCCTCGACTCCAACCGCTTCTACGCGTCGGGCAAAAGCAACGTAGGACTATCTCCTCTACTCTCTTCGCAATTCTAACACTGTTCGCAGGGCGGCGGCTTCACCAACCTCCTCGCCTGCACGCCCCGCCACGGCAAGTCTCTTCGCCGCCTTCGCGCCCGTCTCAGCTGCGCTCTACGCCGGCGCCAACCCGACAAACTGCACACCCGGCCGCCCCGTCCCAATCATCAACTTCCACGGGCTCGCGGACAAGATCATCCCCTTTGACGGACAGACCGCCGACCGCGAAAATCGCACCGAGTGTCAGTCTCTTTCCTTCCCTTTGCCCAGTTACTTACTTACGACGATACGCAGACGCGACGCCGAACATCACGCAGTACCGCGAAGCGTGGGCAGAGCGCAACGGCTGCAGCACCTCCGCTCCCGCCGCGGCGCTCTCCTCCTCCACCAACGGCCCGAAATCGGCTTCGACGCGGCGGTGTCGCACCCGCACGCGGACACGACGCTCAAGACGTCCCGACTGCAGTGCACAGGACGACCATGCAGTGTTTAATGGGTTCACCGTGAAGGGGCTAGGGCATTCGTGGCCTAGCACTGCCGGGCTCGATGGCGGGGGTGACGGATTTCAATGCGACGACGGCGAATATATTGCCGTTTTTCGATATGCATGCGATGGGTGCGTCGTCGTGAGTAATGCTGTTTTTGTAGAAGAGATCTTTGGTTGGTATAGATTTCTTTGGGATTATTCTTAGTCGACGATTGAGTGCGCCGTAAGTACCCTTGAAGCAATTGCTAAACTGGGACGTCTTCCCAAAAAGGAAACGTATCTCTCCTATCCACCAACCACCATGGGCCGAAATCGGACTCCGCTGGTACAAGCTGTGACAGAGCCTTCTCCCTCTCGAAGCACTCGCCAAACGAGGGCCAAAGCTGCGATGGTTCCGAAAGTGAAACTTGAAGACCGGGAAGAGGGGCTAGGGGCCACGGCGGAGGGTTCGTCTCGAAGTACTCGTCAGACAAGGGCCAACGATAAAGCTGCGAAAATAAAACTTGAAGCCGACCGGGAAAATGCTTCTCCCAAACCGTCCGCCTGGAAAGTACAACAACTGAAAGGCGACGCCCCACCCTGCGAAGTTCCTTCCAGCTTTGCCGTAGACCACGAGGCGGAGGTGCTGTTCTTCAACACCTACGATGAAGCCGCAGAGCATGGGTCGGAGATTTACGCGTGCGACATGAAAACCCAGACCTGGACAAACATCACGGTAAGTATTCAAGAACCTTTAGAGTCACCCGGTTTCCAACACCGTACAGAAATCCATAATGCATGCCCCGCGGCCGATTCGCTCTCCCGCACATCCCGCACAGCTTCCTTCACGATACGGCGGGAGTATGGCGTTTTACAAGTCCAAGACAACCGGTCAACGGATCCTCTTTATCTTCGGAGGGCAAGTCAATGGCCTCGATGAACACGACCCCGGAGAAATGTCAAGTGAGCTCATCGCCATCGACGTCGATGCGTTGAAGTGGTGGGTTGTTGATGTCGCAGGCGGAGCCGTCGCCCCGCGCATCGAATCGGCCCTCGTCGTCGTCGATGACGAGATCTTTATATTCGGCGGCAGAACATACGTTGATGGAGAACTGGAGCCCACCAGATCTTACAGTATCTGCACTCTCGAAGCCGGTCGGTGGACCTGGGATGTCAGAGACGAGGCTGAAATACCCCTCGGCCAATGTTGGGACGCAGTGGTGGTACAAGAGGGTGATGCCCAAAAGATTCTTTTACCCGTTAGCGTCGACCTCTACGACCGTGACGGCGTGAAAGTGGTGGTGAGTGCAATCTGTCCCGCATATGAACGATATAAACGCGTCTGCGCCAGGTGGAGTTGCGTCCGCACAATTTCCTCCTCTTTGATATCGGCTCAAGGACCTTTGAAGCCGATTTCGACGACAAAAAAGAGGGGGTCTCCTGCCAATGGTACAGCATCTGCCCCGTCCCAGCCAGCCTCGCGCATCCATCTTTAACCTCCGCCGTCATCTGCACATTTCAGGCTAAACCTCGATCACTCTCAACTCTCGACTTTAACGTTAAAGTCGAGAGTTGAGAAGGACTCCGAGCAAAACTTGAAGCGGTGGCCAAGCGGTGGCTTCCAGGCGAAATTGAAGGGAGAACAGTTGACAGAAACTGTCAAGCGGAGATCACCGAGGCTTCTGTCTCTGTCCACCATCTTGGATACGATGCTCGAGGCGCCGGTGCTCTGTCCTACTGACGTGCCGCCCTACTTGTGCGAACTTACCGTTTTTCGAGCTCCCAAAGCTTGAAAAAAGAAATCCGCAATTAGGACAATAACGAAGAATGTCCAGCACCCCAGCCCCCCGTGCCGCACTGCGTTAGAGCTTCGACGAGTCCAGGGCCTCTCATGAACCACAAAAATGCGACTTCCCGACAGTCGCAGGGTCAAGTTGACATCTCTGCATCCGGTTAGGAAAATGACTCGAACTCACGACAACGCGTTCTCAAGCTCCAACCAAACCACACCATGACCACCACCGCCGCGGCCGAATCCACGACCTACGAGGGCAACTGTCACTGCGGCGCCATCAAATTCTCTGTCGTCCTCCCACCGCTCTCCCCCACTGGCCTTGGCACTGCCACACCCCTGTACGAATGCGCCTGCTCCATCTGCACCAAGAAAGGCTACCTCTTCGTCACACCGCGCAAATCCGCGCTTACTCTCACCAAGGGCGCGGGCACGGACGGGCTGGGCGGGGGCGTCCTCAGGCAATATGTATTCGGGACGGGGAAGTGGGGGCATCGGTTCTGCGGGACGTGCGGGACGCCGTTTGGTATCGTCAACATATCTACAGACGCGGAGTCGGACGCCGTAGTGGCGCTCAACGCACGCATGCTACGGGGGTGGATTTGTGGGGTCTTGAGGTGCAGGAGGCGCCGTGGTCGCAGGCCGCTCGGACGGCGATGGGACCGTATGTGCCGCCTGTTTTCCCCGGACTGAAAGAGCTGCAGGCCACGCCGCTGGAGGAGGGAGAGAAGATCTACACGGGGAGCTGCCACTGCGGTGCGGTGACCTTTGGGCTAAGAAGCCCTTGGACACTCGAGGATAAGGGCCCAGCGGATCTCGAGAACAACCAGGTGGAGGAGTGCGATTGTAGTACTTGCATTCGGGTTCGTCTTGTCTACTTTCCTCTCATAAATATTTTCACCTTGTCAATAATACACTAATATACATCGCAGTTCGCTGGCATTTACACCTATCCGCGCCCTCTCTCGCGCGTCCCCATGCACGTCTCCCCGTCCTCGCCTGACGCCCTCGCGACGTACATCAGCGCCCAAGGCAATGGGTTCGGCGGCACGCAATTCTGCCGGCTCTGCGGGTGCCAGCTCTTCCAACGGCTCGTCGGGCCGCCTGCGGAGCGTGTCGCGACGCTCCCGGCGCACGTCCAGGCCAAGATCGCGGAGAAGATCGATATGCGGCCGGTGCACCTACGGGCGCTGGATGTGACGCTGGGGTTGACTGAGCAGGATAAGGCCGAATGGGGGAGGGTGAGGGGGGAACGCAAATAGGGCGAGGGGGAGCGAGAGTGGGAAGGCGTATGTGGTACCTGAGTGAGGCGCGTATGTAAGACGCAGCACGGGGTGAAGAAGACTTTTGGTGAGTTAGGCAAAACCGGCTGGCGGATTGCCGTGCGCTGACCACCGTTCGCGTCAGGCTATCATTGACGCAGCCATCAAGTCCGAGCTCTCGTTGAGGTCAAGAGAAATCCCAACTGTCGTCGTGTATTGCCCACAGGAAAAACATCTACGGATTGGTTGCTCGTCTCGCAAGGAGCAATCTGGGGTCCCAAGTTGATGGTGATTCCTTCAAGGTGCTTCATGAGTCCAAATCTTCTGTCGTTTGGTGAAGTCCCAGCAATCAAGCGCCCAGCGATGTTGCAGCATTACATCGAGACGAGAAGCGGAGGAATCGCGCGATGGAAACGAACCATTGACGCGTCTGAGGTATGGCGTACTCCTACCGAGATTTCGCGAGCGTGAAGGTCAGAATCAAACCGAGTTTGCTTTTGCGTGCTTAACCGTGGGAAGCCAGACAATCATCGACCGGCTTTCCTCAACTTTCATGTCTCTTTTCTGGCGTCCCTCTATTTTCCATGGATTTCCATGTAGACAAGTCACAGTAAATATCATCATATCAAGACTCCTTGCTGTCAAGGAACTCGACCGCACCTCCGGTCCTCTTACTCTCAAGAAATGGCGGTAGTCAGCCACTTGCCCAAAGCACTCGTAGAGCGTCAGCCACCAAAACCCCACATAACTTCCACTGCGTCTCGTCAGCCACCCATCTCTGTCTTTCTCCTACGCCCACCACCACATCAGCTCCAAGATGTCTACACTCTCTCAAATCCACACGTTCCTTACAGCTTACTTTGGAGACGCACTCTCCCGTGTCTTGGCCTGGTTCTCTCGTAGTTCGACGGTCGTGAAACCCAACGTGGAAGCGCGATCTGACTTTGGTGGTAAGTTTCCAGTTGTCTCCACGTTTTCCCGACCCAGAGCTAATGTAACTTCACCACAGTGCTGACCACCGACGGCGAGTCCAAGAACGAAGACTTTGGGCTCGACACATGTTAGTTTCATTTATTTCTCATATTTCCAGTCGCTTACCCCTCATGACCAGATACCGTAGCATCCGACGGCCCCGCGTCCACCTCCTCCGAGGTCGAGTCTGCTGCACACAACCCCGACGCGCCAGAACTGCTCAGCGAAGCCGTCGCGGTTGATCTCGAGGTCCTCCCCTCCCTCCCCTCGATATTCAAGTTCCCCGCCGTCCGCCCACCGGTCGACGTGCCCGCCCTGGCTCCGCACCGGCAGGACTTTGGCCCCCCAAGCGGCTTGTACTACGACCGCCGCTTCCCCCTCGGCAACGTCACCAACGTTCTGCGCAACAACGACAACGTCACGCCCATGAAGCTTCAGACCGAGGTACAGGTCGCAGTCTCTGCCCCGCAAGCCCAAGCCCAAGCGCATCACTCGTACTCGCAGGGAAGTGAACTGGTCTCTCCCGACCGGCGTGCCCAACGGCCGTCGTTCGCGTTCGAAGAATGCGCGTCCTTTGCATGGGCCCGAGGTTCCTGTCGACCAGATCGTGGACTGTGCGCCCTCAAGCATAGATCAAGATGTCATTCCCGCTGACGACGACACTACTCCCGCTCCTGGCGCGGTGGAGTGGAACAGCAACAAGGCCGCGCTCCTCGCACAAGTCCGCAGCTGGAGCGAGCAGGTCAAGGCGTCGCGGCGGCACTCCCTTCCCGTTGACTCTGCCCCCATCTCCAGACCGTCCAAGCGTAACTCCGCACCCGCAGTACTCGCTGCGTCAACCAAGGCTCCACGGTTAGACCTCCAGGATCTGCTTTCCACCCTTATTCAAGACGCTACCGACACGATCGCGGCGCTCGATGACAAGGGGGAGGTCAAGGTTAGCAGCAGACGCAGCAAGGACATGCCCGCCTTCAGCGCCGTCGCACTCGAAGACGGACACGCCCGCCCCGCCCTCGGGCTCATCTCGTCCATCTCGGCCTCGCGCTCCATGACCGCGCTCGCAAACGCAAGCTCCCGCTCGCTCAGCGACCTCCTCGACACCTTCGACGAGGCGATGGCGAGCCCGCGCTGGCGGCGTCTGCTCTCTCGTTCGGACGACATCACGCAACGCTGCAACCACTCGGTCGTCTGAGGCTCGGGGTGCTTTTCACTTTTTCTTTTTCTTTTTCTCTGGGTATCATGTTCTGGGGTCGGCTCCTTTCCTTTCTTCCTTCCCTCTCTAGCCCGGGGTGCCTATGCCTATACAGAAACTCCAAAAACAGGGATTCCCTCGCATACTTAAGTAAATCTAACAAAACATAGGGATGAGATGGGGCGGGGCTATTTTTCACTGCGTGTAGTAGCAATAGAAAGCCAGAAAAAAGTGTATAACCTGCTGTAAGCTCCTTGTGTGCCCCGCGCTTGTGCCAGGAGGTGTTGGGCCTCCGACGACATACGTCCATTGACCTCGTTCAGAGAACAATCCCTCAGTCCCTCGCGCTACTCTTGTCAACTCCGGGACTCCAAGCAAAACATAGGGATGAGATGAGATGAGATGGGACGGGGCGGTTGTGTCTATTTCACTGCGTGTAGTAGTAGCATTAGGAAACCAGAAAAAAGTGTATAACCTGCTTGTGTGATGGTAAGTACAGGGGGAAAAAAACTTGAGAACAATATCGTGTATGTATGGACCTGACAGGTGTCGCGCGACGCGGCGCGTAAAATGCTTCCACGGCTGCGTCGCGTAAATACACCCCATCTGAATTCCCCATCAGATTCAGAACACGGCGCCCACAAATGCTCAAGGACACGAGGCCCGCATGGGAAGAGAAGGGCCGCGCCCATGTGCGACGGGTGCGAGTCGGCGGACACGCGTTCTCAAGCGCTATGTATGTAGAGATTTTCCGAAAAACGCTAGTGTCCCTCGCTGTATTTCGGTCGTGGCTTTGCTTTCATCCGCACAGCAACAGAGAGTAGCAATGGTTATTCATTCAATCGAATCTACTTGTGCAAGTAAAAGTAAGACTAAAAATATAGCGGTGGGATGCAGGAGTCGAAACGTAAGTAATAAGGTACAGACGATGCAGGTAGATGCGGGTAGAGCGCACACAAAAAAAAACTGCGGGCCACGGCTGGGCGTAGGCAAAACAAGACAAGGGGACCACGTAAGTAGATGGACGTGAAGAAGAAGCGTGAAGGCAAGGCGTGAATTGAATTGAGGAGGCAAGAGGAAAGAATATATAGGGATGATGGATGATGTGCGATGCAGAGGAATAAGGTTAGGTCGCGTGTGGCGGTGGGTGTGCGAGCAGGATCGGGGCAAGCCAGGCAGAGGGAGGCTTTTGGTGTGGCGCGGAGGGGGGTGGGTGGGTGCTCAGAGAGCGAGCGCGATAGCGCCGAGGGCTGCGAGGCCGACGAACGCGGTGTTGGCGGTGATGGAGAGGGCGCCGCTGGGGGCGGGGTCGAGCTCGACCCAGCGGGGGCGGAGGACTGCGCGCCGGTGGCGGCGGCGGAGGTGGAGTTGCCTGCGGGGGCGGTTTGGGAAGCGCTGGCGCCCGAGGCGGAGAGGGAGGCGGTCGCGGCGAATTCGGCAGCGGAGGCGGAGGGGAGGACGACGCCCTGAAGTGCAGGATTAGCATGCTGAGGAAATAAAATGTGAGGGAGAGGACGTACGGCAGCGGCACAAAGACCGGCGGCGTCAGCGATGGCGTTGGCGAGGTCGACGCCGGTGCAGGCGTCTTGAATGCATTGGAACATCGTGGTTACAAAGGTGTTGTCTTTGCAGAGACACTCGTTCTCGCCGGACTGGCAGGCACCGAGATTGGGGTGCGCAAAGCAGGCGCTGGAACAGGCTGCGAATAAAATAAATATTGATAGAAAAGAAAGACGGAAGGAAGAAAGAAAGACGTACGAGGGAAGGCCTGACGACGGAGGACGCTTGCGGAGGCAGAGGCGGCGAAGAGGGAGAAGATTGCGAGGGCGGAGAAGCGCATTGTTTAGTGGGTGGGTGGTGGGAAAGAGGGTGCGGATTGCAACGGTGAAGACGAAGGGAGTTGCAAAGAACAACGGGAGTAACTCGAGGGTAGAGCTGCTTGAGGAATTTGGAGCTTGACGCCCTCTTCCTTTATACAGTGGCCACAATCACATTTTTTTTGCCGAGGATGATTTGTTTGTGGTGTTGCCGAGCATTATGGTCCATTCTGGCTGTCCCATTGTCCCTTCATGCTTCCCAAACGGCATTGTTCTGCTTTCGGGTGCGCGAAGAAGGAGAATCCCAAATCGGGAACAACAATGTCAGGATCAAAGATTAGCGTGATGACATCAGGAACCCCGATCACTGTACCTTTGTTGAGCCGACGTTGTGCACCGGCGGAGAAACCAAAGGTCCAACACAGGACAAGTTCGATTGATACTGCGGCAACGCCCGAATTTCTGGGGTCGATGTTGGCGGCAAGACCTGAATCTGCGGTTTGGAGGAGTCTGGCGGAGGGTTTCGTGATTTAAATTGAGCTTGGAAGGCCGATATCGTACTCTGCAGCGGTAGGCTTCAGGCGGAGTCTCTGAGGCGTCAAACAGGGAAGTTATTATAGTACTAAGTTATAGTTCAGGTCGAAGTCATTGTCGGAGATTCAATTCAGGTGGCGGTGCATCACGTGCTGATGTGCACGTGAGCGACTGTCCAGTTTTGCACAGCTATCCCGCAAGCTTTCTGCTCATCGACATCCAGCCGCAAGATATGGTCAGTCCCCCCGTCGCCGCCGTCCAACTCTCGCTGACCCCGTCCCCAGGCCCCCACACAAAAAAAAAAGGTTCCTGCCGCCGCGCCCTGCTCGTCCGTGGAGAACTGACTCGAAAAAAATTAGACCGGCGGTAAGACCCGCTCTGCGCTGCAGGATGTGGTCACCCGGGAATACACCATCCACATGCACAAGCGCGTGCACGGCCGCTCCTTCAAGAAGCGCGCCCCGTGGGCCGTCAAGTCCGTTATCGACTTTGCCCAAAAGTCGATGGGCACGACCGACGTCCCGCATCGACCCCGAGCTGAACAAGGAGATCTGGGCCCGTGGTATCAAGAGCGTCCCCCATCGGCTGCGCGTCAAGTCTCGAGCGTGCGTCGTCGTCCCCTGCGTTTGCGCCCATATTGCGAAATATTGACGCGCTATATTTTTATTTGGGATCGTACAGGCAAGCGGAATGACGAGGGAGAACGCAAAAGAGAAGCTGTACACATACGCCTCATACGTCTCGGTCCCTTCATTCAAGGTGTGTCCGCTGTCCACCCCAGTCCGTTGTGTGCAGCACGACTCACGCCGCGTTTAAGGGTCTGCAAACGGTTGTCGTCGACGCAGAGTAGTATGATATCTCGCCGCTGGTCGCTTTCCTCTCCGTACTGTCCCATGTCATGTCATGCATACATTAATCCTCACATTCTATGCTATGCGCCCTGTACGACGACGGTGCTTTCTCTGGTCATCGTGTCGACTGTGGCTTGCGCATCCCGAAGCCATCAACAGACTTGACATTATTCTCCGGGCGTCCGACTCGCGGTGTGAACGCCTCACCGTCTTCCAAACATCCGATTTTCTATTGTCCCTCCGGTTCCAATGAATCCCTGAGCAGTGCGCAACGAAATTTGCGCCGGCCCGAAACACCCGGGCGCCCAAGCTTCCCAACCGCGGACGCTCCAATGCTTCCCTCGTTCGTTCATGGCCACATTAATTGTATGCAGTGTATGTAGTCGAGACTAGGAACTCACTCGAGAAATCTGCCAAGATCCCAAGAATACCTATGGCCACTCACCCAATAACCTAAACCGTTCGCTCGATCAGCGTATGTATTGAGAATCCAACACCCTCACACAAGGAGCTTGGAGCTTAGAGCAGGTAGTATATACCTTTTTTCTGGGTTTCTATACTACTACACGCAGTAAAAAAATACACAACCCGGACCGCCACAATCGCCCCGTCCATGGCCATCTTATCCCTATGTTTTGTTGGATTACGCGACACCTGTCAGGTACATACACGGATGTTCTCAAAAAAAAAATCCCCCTGAACAATCACACAAGGAGCTTAGAGCACGTTATACACTTTTTTCTGGGTTTCCTAATGCTACAGCACTACACGCAGTGGAAAATAGCCGCCGTCTCATGGCCATCTCATCCCTATGTTTTGTTGTGATTTATTTAGTATGTGCATGTGCGTTTTGCGAGGGAATCCCTGTTTTTGGAGTTTCTGGATAGGCATAGGCACCCCCGGCTAGAGAGCGAAGGAAGAGAGAAAGGAACCCAAACATGATACCCAGAGAGAAAGTTCGAGAAAAAAGACGACCGAGTCGTTGCGGCGTTGCGCGATGTCGTGCGAGCGAGAAAGAAGACGCCCGCCAGCGCGGGCTCGCCATCGCCTCGTCGAAGGTTGTCGAGGGGGGTCGCTGAGCGAGCGGGAGCTTGCGTGCGCGAGCGCGGCCATGGAACGCGAGGCCGAGATGGACGAGAGGAGCGCTGGGCCGGCATATCCTTCTTCGAGTTGCGACGGCGCTTAAGGCGTGCATTGTCCTTGCTGCCTTTGCTGCGAACCCTTGACCTCCTTGTCATCGAGCGCCGCGATGGTGTCGGTAGCGTCTTGAATAAGGGCGGAAAGCAGGTCCTGGAGGTCTAACCGCGGAGCCTTGGTTTGACGCGGCGAGTACTGCGGGTGCGGAGTTGCGCTTCGACGACCTAGACATGGGCGCAGAGTCGACGGAAGGAAGAGAGCGGGGATAGGGACTGAGGGAGTGCCGCCGCGACGCCTTGGCCCTGGTCGCTCCAGCTGCGCACTTGCGCGAGGAGCGCGGCCTTGGTTGCTGTTCCACTCCACCGAGCTAGGAGCGGGAGTAGCGTCGTCGTCGTCGTCGTCGTCAATGGGAACGACATATGCATCTTGCGCTATGCTTGAGGGCGCACAGTCCACGATCTGGGCCACAGGAATCTCGGGCCCATGCAAAGGACGCGCATGCTTCGAGCGCGAACGACCGGCCGTGGGGCACGCCGGTCGGGGAGAGACCAGTTGACTTCCCTGCGAGTGCGATTCGCGTGCTTGGACTTGGGCTTGGGCTTGCGGGGCAGAGGACTGTGACTGTACCTCGGTCTGAAGCTTCGTAGGCGTGACGTTGTCGTTGTGCGCAGAACGTTGGTGGACGTTGCCGAGGGGGAAGCGGCAGGTCGTAGTACAAGCCGCTTGGGGGGCCAAAGTCCTGCCGGTGCGGAGGCCTGGGCGGGCATGTCGACCGGTGGGCGGACGACGGGGAACTTGAATATCGAGGGGGAGGGAGGGGAGGACCTCGAGATCGACGGCGACGGCTTCGCTGAGCAGTTCTGGTCCGTCGGGGTTGTGTGGAGTAGACTCGGCCTCGGAAGAGGTGGACGCGGTGCCGTCGGATGCTGCTGTATCTGGTCATGAAGAGTAAGCGACAGAAGATATGAGAAATAAATGAACTAACCTGTGTCGAGCCCAAAGTCTTCGTTCTTGGACTCGCTGTCGGTGGTAAGCACTGTGGTCAAGTTAAATCAGCTCTGGGCCGGGAAAACGTGCGAACCCACCCAAGTTAGAATGCGCTTCCACGTTGGGTTTCACGACCATCGAACTACGAGAGAACCAGGCCAAGACACGGGAGAGTGCGTCTCCAAAGTAAGCTGTAAGGAACGTGTGATTTGAGAGAGTGTAGACATCTTGGAGCTGATGTGGTGGTGGGTGTAGGAGAAAGACAGAGATGGGTGGCTGACAAGACGCAGTGGAATTTATTGGGGGCTCTGTGGCTGACACTTTACTTCGCGCAAGTGGCTAACTGCCGCAATTTCTTGAGAGCGTAAAGAGGACGCACATGTTTCGTTCTCATCGCTGATCGATGTGAACGCTGGCAATATCGTGGACCGCCCACACATTGATTGTGACCAAAAACGAGACGCAACAATCCGAGTGAATCCGAGAGGGTTTAGGAGGGTTTTCAACAGACAGAGCCTCGAGGCCATGTAGACGTTTTGATGGATAGGAATTCGAAGGAGAACTGATACTCGAGGCAGCATTACTTGGGAATCGAAGTGGCGATAGGGCTTGACAATTCGTGACCAAGTGCAATGAGGTGACTCTCGATTATGCAAGTGTCGAGGTGAGGCTCGGTTTTCGAGTCGGATGTCGCCTCCAGTCAGTTCGGTGTTCGTCGATTTGGGATTTAGACTGCTCCTTTTGAGACAAGCAACAAATTCCCAGTCTAAGCGACGACACAATTTACTGTTCTATTGTCGTCGACGACAGGTCGGGCCCTGGTATATGACGGCCGCGTCAATAGCCTGACGAGAACCTTGTCAACACGAGCACGCTGCAATTCGCCAACAGATTTTGCCCACCTCACGAAAAGCCTTCTTCACCCCTTGCTGCGTCTTGGCCGAACACTCGACATATTTCATGGCTTTCAACTCTCGCGCGAGCTTCTCGCCCGCTGCGGCCGTGAGCAACTTACCTCGTTTTTGCATTCTTCTGCTCTACCGCCGCAGAGTCCCCCTCCTCGTCTCGTAAATCAATCTGCGTTCCGACAAGGACCCACGGCACCCCAGGGCAAAAGTGGTGGATTTCTGGAAGCCACTTTTGCTTGACGTTCTCGAACGAGGCGCGCGAGCCTACGCTGAAACAAATGAGGAACACATCGGTCTTGGGGTATGATGGTGGGCGAGAGCGTTGATACTCTGGCCAGGGACCTGTGTAATAATTGATTATCTTGGTAGGCCGGCGCGAGGTTAACTCTGCAAACCACAGGCGGTATCAAAGGCGGAAAAGAGTATCCATCGTCTCCGACCAGGATAGTCTCCGCATGACCACCGAATACCTGGGCAAAGCAATGCATACGGGATGCAGCAAGTAGTATGGCTGAGACACGTACATACGGGAGATCTTGTGGTTCGGTGGGGAACTTGTTCGTTGTGTATGAGGTGAGCAATGCGGTCTAATCCCGGAATTTAAGCGATTTGACATCAGTAAAACTACATGTTTGTCTTTGACGTCTTACATCTTTACAATCCGTCTTTCAGTGTCTTGGTCTTGGGGGCCCACCTTCACATCTTTGAGAGTCTTTGTCCTGGAGCCAACGTCTTAAGTCTTTGGGAGCCACCCTTCATTCCATTATCATTTTTTTGGTTTGACAGCCACTTCATACCTCAAAGTTCACCCCCACGGATTGAGTGTGTAGGCTCCAAACGAGCTTTGGTGGAGTATTCCCTTTAACTTTTAATCAAGCTCAATCTCTTCGGTTAAGCATCCCCCGCAGTGGTTTGCTGCCAGCGGTGAGCCAATCACCTAAGAAGTTAGGACTCACAGCTCAAATTGACCAAGTTTCCAAATAACGTTGAGATGCCGTTGCTTATTCACGCAGATACCGCAACATGTCCAATCGTCTCGAGTATGTTTAAAGCACATGCCGTTAAGTTCTGACCACTGACGAGGGCAGTGACTGATTTCACTTCCCTCCATCTGGAACCTCAAAAATGGCGCAGCACGATGTCAACTTTTGCTTCCCCATCCCACAACAGCTGGAGAACGAAGCGGGTAAAGCTCGTTCCATTCATGGTATGTTGCCTCACCGCATTTGGACGTTGCTGACCGTCGGCGGGTTTATTCCAGCCTTCTGAACACGCAGACGCGTTCTTTGTCGCAGCAGGCGGACGACGCGCTCTTCAACTACCTGCTCTTGGGCCCTTTTACCACCGCGGCCGACTTTGTCGCCACACTCATTACGGCGCGCATCCAACCCGACTCGGGCAATGTGCTCTTCGCCGTGTTCGACAAGACCGCCGCAGGCGCCCCCGCAGCTCGCAGGCATCATCGGCTTCCTCGAAACCCTCCACTGTGCACCTCTGCACCGAGATCGGCTTCGTGATCACGCTCCCGCGCTTCCAGCGCACGCACGTCACATCGAACGCGGCCGGCCTGCTGCTCCGCTTTGCGCTCGAGCCGCCCGCCGCAGGGGGGCTCGGCTTGCGCCGCGTCGCGTGGACGGCGAATATACACAACGCGGGCAGCATCCGGGGTAGCGGAGCGCCTCGGGTTCCGCAGGGAGGGCGTTACTGCGCTGGGGAGCGCGTCCTGCCCACGTCGAGGACTGAGGACGTTGGGAATGGCGGCGGCGCGCGCGCAGGGGATCCCAATCACGGATGCCTCGGACGCGACACGCTGTTGCTGAGCCTGTGCTGGGATGACTGGGAGGGCGGCGCGCGCGAGGCCGTCAACGCGATCATGCAGCGTGGTCTAAGCAAATAAACGGAAGTAAGTAAATCTGAGGCCAATGTGCAGATCGAATACTAGAGACCTCGAAGAACTTGAGTTTAGCGCCGAGATTTGTTGCTACATGTATGAATTCTTTTGTTCTGAGGTTGTCCTCATTTTAGTTGGCCAAGCTTCCTTTTACTCCGTGCATCGCGCTCCGACCTAACGCTCCTTGTGGAGATGATAGCGTAAGAAAATAATTTCTAGGTGCGCATGATACGTGATTTCAACATGCGTAAAATTTACAACTTGGATGTTATTGCTACCGAGAAATCCGCAAAATAGACCTTCTGGTCCCTGGGTGATGCCCATGCCTTCGTCGAACCTCCAAAAAATGTCTGCATTTGCAACCCTCTCATGCGTCCTTCAGCCGAGTCCCGTATGATGAGTCCCTTCGCGTTGATAACACTCCTCCCATCGACAAACAACTCCAGTTCGCCGTCCGGTTGCCCCCACCGTGTGAGTTTTTACACGCTGGCTCACAGTTGTCCATGCGCCGGTTGCGAAGGTGAACGCGCCGCGCGATATAGATGCCCCGTATGTGTCATTGCATTCGTTTGGCTTGACACAGAGTTGTTTGTTCGCGGTGTAATTGCCAGTGCCGGTGGTAGCAGATGGGTCGGGGGAGATACGTGTAAATCTCGCCAGCGCCACTTTGTTCGCCACATTAGTCGCGCAGAGAAACAACTAGTATCCCTACGACCGCCGGAGCACGAAATAGCGGTAGTTGCGTCGTCCCCGCCATCTAAATCCGAGTAAAAAAATATATATCAGGAG
>JARJCM010000804.1:0-19247 GCA_029233265.1 Mycena alexandri | reverse complement strand
AAACACCCCCGGAATGTGGAAGAAAGAACAATCATTCAGAATTGAATGAAACTCTGCCACAAAAAAGTTGTCTTGCACAGCACTGGGTCGCAGACCAGCGTGTACAATATCATCACTGGAATGAGAATCTCCATTGCTTCTCCAAGGCCAATGGGAAAGTTCATCGTCATGTTGGAATGAGAATCTCCATTGCTTCTCCAGGGCAAATGGGATAGGTTGACCGTCATCAACCATCAACAGTCCGCCTCTCCATTGTTTCCCCCTCGGTTCTCTTTAGTCTCGAGGTCCAGGTCATCGAACCGATTAACTGGAGCCAAGGATATCGAAGATCAAGAGGAATGGAGTCCCAGATATAATCGTCGGAAAAGGTGTGGGTTTGGGTGTCATCTGCTGCGTCACAGGATAATCAACAGGTTTCATCTGCTCTCGCAGGATAATCAACAGTGGGTGTTCATCCGAATTCAACGGGATAATCAACAGTAGGGGTTCATCCGAATTTACCGGGATAATCAACAAAGGGTTTCGTCCGAGTGCAACGGGATAAAGGGCCTCTGAGAGTTCAACAAGCATTGAACCTCCCAGGATAGACATGTCTTCTGCGGCAGTGAAGCGCAGGAAAGCCAGCAAGTCTTCCAAAGTCGTCAACTTGGAAAAAGGAACAGGTCGTCTGCAGCGGCGAGCCAATGGCGGGAGTCGCGCGACAGGATAAACCAAAGAAAGGGTCGTGGAGGATTGGTTGACATCGAACATGTCTTCCAATAGTCTCTGGGTGGTCTGAGCACCTCAGGCTCAACACTACTGGTGAATTGGGGCAGGCCCACCAGCAGGCTAGCACTGGTTTGTGTAGAATTTGGCTCCGGCAGGAACTTCCAGACAAGAGTGATTGCAAAGAGAGTTCAGGACTGTTAGGCCCGGTTACAAACCAGTGGGGAAACTACAGAAAGTACTCGAGCTTTTATATGTAGGCAAATATCAAATACTGTACTATTTCACTCAATTTGTAAGTCACGCGTCAAGGGCCCCAAAATTTCAGAAAATTTTCGTACATGTCACGGGTCACCAAGAGCATTTTCGAATGTGCAAAAGAAGTCACGAAATTGTTGAAAATGGGTTCAAAAATCAATTTTTTGCCCCATGCCTTTTGGGTGAAAAGACCGTGCAGGCTGCGCTAAATCGGAGCTGCATATTTGCTTTCAGAGCTTGTTTGGATCTCTTGGACTCATTTCCGGGTCATCTACGGCTCCTTAAGTCGTGATCTTGTGAGGATAGATAATGCTAGTTCAACCCTAGCTTAAAATTATGTGTTTCTAACAGTGTTTGAGTCCCATGCCAACATGCTAGTCTCGGCGACATTTTCGAACTCTTTCTTGTGTCGCGGTCGTCCCAGCCAATTTAAGAAAACTAAAGTTCGAATTTCCTGTCACGGGTCACATCCCGGGAGAATTGAGCGAAATAGTACAGTAGATAAGGAATATCAAATAAAGAGATCAGCATATCAATGAAACAATGTGGATGCATAGCAACAGATAACAAATGCACATGGCGGATAACGAACCGCATGGTGAGCCACATGGGCAGATAACATGGTCAGGCTTGAATCTCCAACAGAGACGTCTCAACGCAGAACTCAAATCAAGATACCCGATTCTTGAAGGATGCACTGCGTTCAGACCCCATGTAGACACAGGGTGGTCCTACGTTGGGCTACCTGCGTCTACGTTGGTCTACCCCTTGTCTACATTGGTCTACCCGGGTAGCCGTACACCGCGTAGCCCACGGTGATCCTAGGTTGGCCTACCACGTGGCTACATGACGTAGGTCTACGTAGACGCAAGTTCGGCTACGTTGGTTACGTGAGTCTACCCGCGTAGACCTCCCACGCAATGACAGGCCGTAAATTCGCAAAATTGGCACCAAATAGGTGAAGCTGGGAACTACCATGGTACGTTACATACGTCTACGTGTGGCTATGTTGGTCTACGTTGGTCTACCTGTGTAGACCAACATAGACCCATGTAGCCCAACCGGCGTCTACACGCGTAGCCGTACGTAGACCAATGGGTGCGTCTACCCCTATGGTCTACCCGGGTAGGAGCACCCTGTGTCTACATGGGGCCTGAACGCAGTGATGGACTGAACCACCTTCTACTGCGCCATTAGGGTACTGTGCAGAGACCCGCGCCTTTATTGAGTACACCTTTCATTGATTAAGTTACCATCTATCCACTCATCCTCTCTACGCTCCACAGATTTCTCTGGTACCTCCAGAATGAAGGCACCGTGTGGGCCATGCCGGCGGAGCCAAAACGCTTGGCCGCCAAGCTCCCTTCCGGGGCGGTCCTCTGGGAGGAGTTGATTTCTCATGTCGCGGAGGACGACTTCCTCCTCCAGTTCACGGAGGAGATTCCGGGCTCAAAAGGCAGAAAATCAAAAAAGCCAGTGACATGTGGATGTCCATTTTGCCGCAACTGCGCCGCAGTTGCGAAGGCGCTCAATGCCGAGCTGGGCTCCGACTTGATTGATCTAATACCGCTCCTCCAAGACCCACAACTCCGCTTCCTTCTCATACGGTGCGCGCGTTCACTCTACCGTATTTGCATTTCTTACATCGACACAGATATCTGTCGGATATTCGGGGGGTCCTGTTGGGGTCACGAAAGGTCTAGGCTCCTTGGGCGTGGCCGTTGGCCGAAATCTTGTCCATTTGAATATTGCCTGCGTCGCCTGTGCCCTGCTAATGAACCGATCTTGCGGGCAATAATCTGTGTAACTATTTGTTGCAAGCCGTGGACGAACGACGAGAAAGTAGAGTACATACAAGTATAGTAGCATAGGCATTCAGCGAGTGCCTATTTCTTGCGTGAATGCCTATTCCCTCCGCGAACGCCTATTGACCAAATGGAAGCCTATGGCTAAAACATTCTTGGCATGCCGTGAGGTGTGTCAACAACGACGGCGTGAGTCCGGTGTGTGCGCTTCGGCAATGTTCTTCTTTGCTTCCTCCCAACACTGCACAATGGAGAGGCCGCTCGTCGTCCTCGCGGGCCCTTGTCCGGCGACGAGGAGCGCCAACAGAAGGAAGAGCTCAATTCACACAGGGGTACTGGTACGTCGGAGTTACTTTCAAGCGTTCTCATTTAAACCGTGAGAATTGTTCTTTTTTCTCCCATCACTTCCTCAATGTCCGGCTCGTCGTCCCCGCACCTGGACGCGAATTATCAGCGCCCGAGACTTTTGCGGCCCTGGGAGCCTGCCGATGAACATTATTTGGTGGAAGCTCTAAAACCAGGTGCGTCTTATAATTTTGCAGTTTCGCTTTGCTCATTTTAGACCCCAAATACTGTGTGCAACGTACGCGCCGTGCGTGCAACGGTGCGATGGCGGGCAACTCAAGCTCCTCAACGGTTTTAGGTACGGGTTCAGGAAGGCCTATAATGTAGTGTAAATGTATAATTATATCTGGCCGCATTGACTGTAAAAGGGAAAACCCAATGCAATGCCAATGGACTTACATCGGGCCTCATCTCACGCCGCTGCCGCACTTCGGCTAATAAAAAAACCTCCAAGTTTATGGAGATGAGACGGTGCACTCAACTCCGGATGGTTTTGGCAGCGGGCGGTGGCAGAAATAGGTGTTCAGCGCCAAGAATAGGTGTACACCCGCGCAATGGCCTTCGGCGCGGAAATAGGCGTTCAAGGCCATCAATAGGTGTTCGGGAACGCCCAATGCTACTAAAGTTGTCGTGCCTCGAGAAAGTTCGAGTAAAGTGTGGGGGACAAAACTGGGGAAAAAAAGTGGACTCACTGCTTTTGTCGGATTCGGCAACGAGAAAAGAAGGGTACAGTTAATCCTGAACCGTTTTTGAGCGCAGACAAACCGTAAGTCGGAATTCAAGTTTCAATCAAACTTCCACACTAAATCTTTCGTTCCCAACATAACAAGGCTTGTGATATTTTCTCCGGTGCCTGTCATGCTTGTCGCATAGTCAGGTGAATCCATCAAGACGAAGCCAGAATCCTACTGCCCCGTCAGAGTAGGCAGACTAAGGGGAAGGGACGCCTGGGTGGTCAGGCCAGACTTGACGGCGCATCGGAATGCCCTCGACCTGCATCAGTGCGTGCCCAGTCTACACATGCCTGCAAAATCATATTTTTAGGCTACGTGGACGGCAAACCAGCTGCATTCGCCACACTTGCAGTTAACATCTCCCAATGAGCAACGACTCGGAATGATGAATTTATGAACCCAAACTTGAAATATCCATATATCCGGTGAATTGTATCTCGCTATTGGAGGTATTATATTATTCTGGCGCCCTAATAGATTTTTTTACATCCACAACTCCGTGCGATCGACCTGAAGATTCAAACTCCTATTTAGCAGGCTGCCGTTAAGCCGTAAGTCCCAGTGAGAATCCCGTATTGGGAGATCTGTGCAGAACGGGAGATATATTTGCGAGAGATACATATCGATACATATCGTTTCAAATCTGTGCGGACAAGATCGCAATCAAAAAGGCAGGCCTCTGGTCTGTTCATATCTGTCGCCAATGTCCGGAATGTGGAATATTCATGAAGAGGTCTGTGCGCGCTATATCTATGAGCACCTAATGATCGGAGATCGTTGCTTCTTCTTTTGACCCCCATCTTTCCCTCCAGCTTCAAGGTCTCTGGTCTCTTCCTTCCTCTGTGTGCCAAGCTGCCTCAGGCTCAAGTTCCAAGATAGCCATTAATCCAAGCTTTGACCCTCAAAACTTACCCCCTTCTCAAGAAGTACCAAGCAACCTCCGCAAAATATATTCTTTTAGTGTGCGGCGTGGCGGACAAGATATTGGATTCGAGACCCGAGCCTGCAACGTCAAGCATATCCATCAAAGCTCAAGCATCTCGGACTCCTGGCTGTTCTCCTTGGTGTAGAACCCGCAAGACTCCGACCGATTCTTCGCTTCCGTTCAATAGACGTTCATAGTCGTAGATCTCGGAACCCGCCGATGTGCATATACACATGTTATCAGCTTTCAGATGTCTGCCTGACCACCGTGACTGCCTTGAGCTCTAAATATACTAACAGAAAACAATATTTCTGCCCGGACCATTCGCGACCAGACCGAAAATATGATTCAAGATATTTCACGATATGAAAAGGTGCGAAAACATCTGGATAGAAAAAAATCTGTCCATGCTCGATTTTTTGGCGGGGGATCTGTTTAATTGATTTATCTCTCTTTCAACAGATCTCCCAATACGGGATTCTCACTGGGCGTAAGTACTTACTGGCATGAGCGATGCTCTTTCCTTTTTTTCCCATTAAAACACCCGCCGATGGACTTTTCCCAGCAGGTTCTGCATTTGGGTGGGTGCCTTAATCGGCAAGACCTTCAACCAGTTCCTCCGAGTCGTAACGATTGATGAATTGCAGTGGAACTCTTTTTTCTGGCAGTGAAAGCCAGTTCATGCTAAGTCCAATTTCACATGAAATGTTTCCCCGAGTCGCTGCATTATCCAACGCTCATTTCTCTCCACCAGGTAAATGGGGCCTACAGCCTACGACCGTTATTTTAAATAAATTACGTGGTGGGTTGTATTCGGGTGTGCCAGGGCCTACCGTCCACGATTACGTCCTCTCCCAATGCCCTGCACAGCCTCGACACCTCTGCCATAAACTCATCTCGGTGCTCCGTCAAATATTTGGCGCCTACGGGGCCGTCGCCCACACTCCTCAGCTCGCCATTGACTGTTAGTGCTAGCGTAGTCAGAACCGTGGCGGTCCCGTCTATCACATCCTGCAGGCCCCGCTTAGCGCTTTGGATAATCGGACGCTGGTTCGAATGGCAGCGTTTCCCCGCCTGAGCCAGTGCTACTCCAAGACGGATCATGACATCATCCCTAAAGGCCCGCGACGGCGTTTGAACTGCCCAATGCAGGATCCGAGAAAAGAAGGCCGTAGAAATAGTGGACTCCAAGAGCTTTAGTACCCGGCGATGCGACAAGAGCGAAAAATCGCACGTGTCCCATGCAGCTGCAAGGACCATAAACATCATCGCAAGTGGTTTTTCCTTCCCAAAGCGATGGGCCACGGATTCGTCTACATCCCAGATACGGGAGAGAACGGCGCAGAACTCATCGCTGGCATTCGCATCGCCAGTACTGAGCAAGGGGTATTGCGCAAGCCAACTTTCCAGATTCTGCGAGATGATATTTCGCCATTGTGGTATCGTTGATAGTTTATTGCCCAGGATTATAAAATGCGGATGCATCGACTGCCCCAGATTGGTCCAGACAGCCTCGTGTGCGAGCCGTGGCCCTAACAGGATATCATGGAACCAATTTTCGGCGAAGCATAGCACACTCGCAGCGAAGTATTTCAACCTCCCAGAACCATGGTCTCCCACGAGGTTTTCCCACTCCCCAAAGGTAAGACCAGATTCATCAGGTGGGAGGGTCAGCGCCCAGAGGAGCGCATCAAGTGCATCCGGGCTTGGCCTGGTCTGGACTGGCTGGGAAAGATAGAGAGCCTGCAATAGGTCGCCGACGAACTCGGGGTGTCGTGTCCTTGAACTGCCCAGCTTTTCAAGACTTCTATACACCCATGCGACATTGTGCGTGTCAGGGATCATCGGGCGCCCGCCCAACGTCAAGTAGTCGAGTCTGATGAGTCGAATCGCCCACAGCCTCTCTTGTTCAGAGACCCTTGGCGCAACGCAGAAGTCATACACAGCCTTTCTACATGAGGGGTCTCCACTGGGCGCATACACGGCGCGTGGCATATGCCCCGCAAAGAGAAGTACCCTGGCGACAATGTCTGTTACGATATCTGAATCCACGAAGCATTGGGATGTGAGATTCTGAGTCAACGTTTGAAAGAGCAAAGTAGTAAGGGCCAGCATATATGGGCTAAGGTGAACTTGAGTAATCAAAATCGTCGGCTAGGGTATGTGTACATACCTTTTATCCTGTACCGCACGGTCACGAGCGGATGTCGGGCGAAAGAAAGAGATGACACAGAACAAAAAGTCGGCAAAGGCAGAGTCATCTCTGATGTACGAATCCTTTCGCCCAAAATGCTTGAGGACGATGGGCAAATATTTCGTCGGGGGCTGCCGTGCGGGTATGACCTGAAGCGTCCAGCGTGTCATTGGGGGTCCTTCGATCTCCCGAAACTGTTCAAGCCGGAAAAATGCCATAATCGAGTACAGGTCTCTGGGCACGCGTGGAAGCAATTGTCGCTCGAACGTCCAAAGGTCGGCGGCGCGTTGATGGAGCTCAGTGACTGTCTCCAGCACTCCAAAGGCTCGGATACACGCCATAGCTCTGGTCTCCATACCCGTGTGGAGTTCCTGGCCCGTGAAGCACGAGTTGAAGATGTCGGCCAGTCGCTTCAGAGCTGGACGAACATCGGAGACGATGGGCCACCATTGCAGTTCTGGGACCATCTCGGCGGCGCTCTGCACCATGGCAGGCTCTGTGGATGTCTCCAACACCCAGAGAACGGCGGAAACTTCTTTCGACTGCAGGGGAGGAGGGTGGAAAATCGGAGGGTGTTCGCGGGGTGTGGCGCCCTCGAAGCCCAGCGGGGGGAGCGGTCTGAAGATGTTCAGACTGCGTGAGGATGCTGAACGGAGCAGCAGACACAATGGATTAACCCAGCACTGCGAGAAGAGCCAACGCAAGCGCGAAAGTACAGCATCCATGATTATTCTGCTAAATTCACCAATCGCCCGTAGCGGGAGTGCGGTCCTGTCTCGCATGACCTTCGTAAGCAAAGTACTGAGTGCGGTTTGGAATGGTGAATCCGGTGACACTGCGGCCGATCTGACCATCTCGACGTAGGAGACAAAGCCCAGGGACGTCAGGATGAGAACGATGGCCGCAATGACGTGGTGCACAGTCCACAAGTAAGTTGACAACGCGGCCGCAAACAAGAAAAGTGAGAATTGGAGGAGCACGGGACATATCTGCAAGACGAGATCGAATTTCCAACGTCGTATGCCATCGAACTTGCGCTGGCGCTCCAGTGCGCGCTCCCCGATGGTTCCTTTTTCGCCGACTGAATCGTACTGCAAAAGCCACTGTTTGCCGAGGACAGCTAGCAGAGCCGCAAGTAATGTAGAGAAAAGACTGACGAATAAAAGAGCTTGGGCAATTACAACTATGGTGGGTACACCCTCGGACGGGAAACTTTGAATACCGGGGACGGGGGTTTCGGTCACGTTTTGGACGAGCGCGATGATCAAGACTTGGGTCGTCATATTGAGATTGAGCTGGAACTCGGGCTGGATTTGAATAATGAATGCTGAGGCAACGGCCGAGAAAAGCCCTGCCTGAAGTGTGACAAATGAGTAAGCAGTATAGAGACTGAGAACCACGTACAAAGATTAAAGATGTATCCAGGTCATTGCCATATTTTCGCTGAAACTCTTTATCGAACTCGTCCGCCAGCGACTTATACGCGGTCCAGAATGCCGTCTTCTTATCGGCGGACGGGGTTGGCTGGTTGAGCGCGTCGACGGACTTGGTCAAACTACGCAAATCATGAGTAAAAAAGTAGAGTCTTCAACGGACGACGTTACCGCTCAACAGCAGTGTTCAGACTTCACACGCACACCGTCAAGAGCGAATGACTCGTAGGCACAGACGAGAGGCGACGTACCGTGTGGACTGCTGGTTGATTGCTCCGACGAGGCTGTTAATGTTGTCGTTGCTGGCACCAAGGATTTGGTCTATCGCTTCACGCAAGCTGGAAGAGGCCAGTGTGAGTGTGGCAGATGTGTCGGACGAGGCCTGGCGATTTCTCACTTCATGCCCTCGGCTGACCGGGCCAACAGTCGGGTAGGAATATCTGTCTCATCGACCTGTTGGGCGTCCACCGCTGCGGAGGTAAGGAGGGGTTCAACCATATCCGACCCAATGTAGCGTCGACGTGGGGGAGAACGAATCGAGACGGCGCGACCACGTCCAACCAGTGTTGCACATAAGGGTTAAGGCCTTAAGATCTTAAGGCCTTAAGTTAAGACTAAGGGTAGGCCTTAACATCAGGTCGAAAAAAATTAAGGCCTTATTAAGGGTTAACGGACCGGAGCCCGAAAGCGCGATCAAGATCACTCGCTTAAATTTTCACTCCGCTCACCCTTTGCATCCACCAATGGTGACCGCGACAGGCCCACTCTGGGATTATTTCCACCAGAGCAACAACAAGCCCAATGGAGCACATTACAGAGCAACCCATTGGCGCTGCATCGACGCGCGGCGACCGGCGGATGAGCCGATTGACGTGGAAGCTTCGGCGGATGTCAAACTTATAAAAAACGCCGCTTGGTTCGCAAACGGTACACATCTGCAATATTTCTTTCCCATGGACCAATATTGACTTTCTTGTAGCGCTTGCTTCCGCTCTCGAGGATAACTGCGACGTAAACGGCGAAAAAAAAGCCATGGCCGGCCATCTTCGCAAGTGCAAGCACGCGACGGCGGAGGAGAAAGCAAAGGCGGCGGCGGTAAATCCGACAAAGGCGGAGCAGAAAGCGGCGCAGACTGCCGCGGCCGAAGCCGCGAAACGCGCACGCGAGGCTAGCGGGTCAGATGCAGACAACGAGGGTGCCGTTGCGGTGGGGCCGCCGGGGCGCAAAAAGCGCAAGCTCGTGATGGCGGTGGAGAAGTCTTTCAAGCAGTCCAAATTAGAGGTTTTCAAGGGGCTTGACATCCCCTTCAACGGCGCCCAGATTGAGGCAATCCAGGCGCAGTTTCTCCGTGCGACACAATCTGCCAACCTTCCCGAGCGATGGACTACTGACGCCGAAGTTCTTAAACTGTTCATGATGTTCCGATCGCGCGCTGGGGATGTTATTCCGTCGCGCAGACAGTTAGGAGGGTCGCTTCTGAAGAATGCGAGCGATAGCATTGACGCAGAAATTGCGGAAGCAATTTTCGGTCAAGATGTGCTGATGTGGTACGTCCCAATTGCCCTGTCAATTTTTACCAATCACTAACGCGGCTAAAAGTAACGATGGATGGCGTAGTAATGCAAAAGATGCGGTGGGCGGCGTAAGTGTGACGCATAAATTCAAGGTGAGTTGGTACCGTAAAACACATACCTTGACTGACGTACTTCAGACTATTCTTCTCGACCTTATCCGTACGAACGCGTTAAGCAAGGACGGCGAGTCCATGGCGCGACAATTTGCTGCCATGATCGACGACGCGGAAGCAAAATGGAGCTGCAACGTGATCGGGTTCCTCACCGATAACGACGCTGGAAGCAAAAAAGGCCGCAAGAACCTCGGCCTCGCCCGTGCGTGGCTGCTTCTTTTTCCGTGCTGTTCGCACCAGGGGCAGCTCATACTCGCGGAGTACTTGAGGGAGAACCCGAAGGCTGCGCAGATTATGGAGGAGCTCATCGAAATTGTCAACTGGCTCAACTCCAAAGATAAGGTCCGCGAAATCTTTGACCAAACACAGATGACCTTGGCCGGCAAGATCTTGGCCTACATCTTGCCGAACCTCACACGCTGGACCACTCATCTAATCGCCGCTCTTCGATTTGACTCCCTCAAAAATCCCATACGCCACGCTGTCCTCAACAAGCGCGACGAAATCATTGCGGCACATATCGGCGCCGAATCAAATCAGCGTAAACGCGCGGAGATGCGCGAGGTAGCCCTTGCTCACTGCGCGATGCTGGAGCCGAACGCGTGGTGGGATGAGCTTGAGAAGATCATTCCCGACCTCGAGCACATTTGCTACCTCACCAACATCGCGCAGAGTGACCACGTTCGGCCCGACCAGTTTCTTCTCGCGCTCGCGGGTCTATTCCTTCATTTTGCAGGCTTTTCGGCTCGCGTGCTTGCCGAGGATCGTGCGCTCGGAAACCGCATGTGTGCTCGCATCGAGAAACGGTTTAAAGAGCTCGACCAGCCTGTATTTGTCCTCGCGCTCGTACTCAACCCATTCCAGAAGCTTTCGCGATTCGGGGACATGGCGAACATTGACCAGTTCGTTCTGTCGACCGAGCTCATCTCGGTGTGTTCCCGCCTTCTCTATAATTTTGATTGAACTGAATATGTGGACAGCTCTATAAGCGTGTTAAGTCTCGCCTGCCGTCAACGCCGCGGACGCCGGGAGAGCAACTGCTGCATGATACAACACAGAAGAAGGCAATGCAGTCGTTGAGTGCCGCCTTCCTGCAGTACTTGTCAGGTACTGGTCCCTTTGCGAGTTGGGAGAATCCCGAGATTCAGGAAACATATGTCGAGCTCAACGTACGTTTCGCAATCCCTTATCTGACTCTGTTTGACACGAGATCATAGGGCAATAATCCGATTCCATTCTGGGAGATGCGCCGCACCAACGGTCTCGTCGCAGAGCTGGCTAACTTCTCTTTGATGTTGCTATATCTCGTCGTGAACCAAGCGGGTCTTGAGCGCTCCTTTTCCGATTTCTCGAACAAGAAAAATAAGAAGCGCAATCGTCTCGGACTTGTCAAGATGGCACAGCAAAGCAAAGTAGGTTTCTAACTTTGTCCTGACTCCGAAAACTCACCGGTCGTTCAGGTCACACGTCATCTTCGCGACAAGCAATACGAGGAGGGTTTGGCAGAGAAGCGCGATGGACGCCAAAACCACTCCGAGGATCAGGTCAAGCTGCTTCTGGCCGTTCCACGCTACGCGGAAGCGCTCCTTAGCGATACCGATGACAGCGACACCGACACAACTGAAAGAATATCTGTTGTTGTCAGGAGTAAGGCAGCGTGGCGGAGGCAGATGGCGAAATGGCAGGAAGAGTTGCAAGAGGCGGAGATGGTGGACACTGATGAAGATAAAGAGGATAGCGAGGATGAATTACCGTCCACAATTCCGGTGGCCTCTGCAGCTCCGCGCCCTCGCCGTCCTCGCGCGTGGCTTCCCATGCCCCTCACAAAACTCTTTGGCGGTAAGATTGCCCGCCCAATTGGAAACCCAGCTCGTCGTCCGCGGGTAGTTTCAGAGGAGGCGTTGTACATGGAGCTCCTTGCAGCAGAGCACAGCGGCGAGGAGCCCGATGCGGGGGCCCAGGAGGGTTCTGGTGACGACTTTGAAGGGTAAAAACCTGTCTTACCATTTCGGGAATTAAGCCTTAATTACCCCTTAAAAATACACCCTTAATTAACCCTTAATGGACCTTAAGGCCTTAGCTTCCGAGGCGACCCTTATTAAGGCCCTTAAGTACAACACTGCACGGTCCAACCGGTCCCATGCAAACCGGAGAAGAAGGTGAACCTGTTGCGTCATGCCGGCATGACAGCGAGAAGCACGAGGAGGCACGGCACAATGATGTCCATCGCCAGCGAGCCGGCAGACGGCCGGGCTTGCGATGCAACTTGAAACCGCCCACTGCTAATAGGCCATCTCTGGCGGAGAAGAAGCTTCTGCCGGAACTCCCTGGATTGGTAGCACTAGGCGATGTACTAGATGAGACTAGGTTAATGTTTTAAGAAGAAAGAGGATGTGACAGAGATATCCTGGAAGGCGTGGCACCGATTTTACGCAGGAGGGCTGCATGCTGGGCAAGACATTCATCAAACTCCGCTTTGGGCTGCCGCGTTGCCGCCGGTGAACACAGCCTCACAGTATTCCGGTATTCTGAGGTCCGAAACTTTGTGCCTATTGGGACGTTGGCATTGAGTCGCGGGCCTGGCGACGAGTTTGCAATTGGAGCGGAGCCTCTATACCTTTTTTGAACAAAATGCCAACCACCGACACTGCCACCAGCGTTTCTGTAACTAATTTTCCATTGAAGTTTGTGGTTGAATGACTCAGGTTTCACACGGACTTTGTGAGATGCTTCTGCAGACTGAGAGAATCATTATCCCAAACGCTGCAAAAGAAAAGAAAAAAAAGACCAGGACTTCCCGCTCCGGCCGTGCTCGATCAATCGGATCATAAATTCCTCCCTCCGCCTTGTGGCGCCAACGTGGCACATCAATCTGGTTCCTTCCGCACATCAAACACCGTTTTTCATGCATCCTGCTCTGGACCAGCGGGCCCTTCAACGACTTCCAGTCTCTCGCTGGGTATGCGGAGGCTTCGTCTGCCTACCTCCTCATCCACTGACAGGGTTTTTTAGAAGCTTGCTACTGCGGCCCTGAACGGTTCGGAACATTCCCTGAGAGCTCTCCACAATCTATGCGTCTGGATTGAAAGCACCCCCATCGAGCAAGCAATTCTATCTTTGCCGGTCCTCTACACCAATCTCGATCCCTCACGAATTCCAAAAATCGATCTACAACAACTGGATCACATTTCTATGCCACTATGTATGAAGCTCGCGGGCGAATCTTTGGGCGGTTTATTTTACCTCACGGACCACATTCCCCGCGAGGCGTTCAGGGATCTATGGCCCCGATACTGGAAGTGGACGGAGTTGATGCTTGTATACATCACTTCTTCTGAACCCCCTCGTCTCGATCCCAAAAGCTTCTACATCAAATTCATCCGCTTCCTTTCCGCATTTCAAGACCAGCAGTGTGGAGAGATAATTTCAGCTACGCCTGGAGTCCGCAAGGCCATTACCGAGGGATGGGCGTATGTCCTCGGTTTCGGTTTCGAGCAATGGCGAGCGCAAGGGAGCTTTCAGGTTTCGGTCTGGGTCCGAAACTTGATGCTCATGGACCCCCGCGGGCTAGACGAGTATATCGAGGGGGCAGGCGGTACGCTCAATGACCTTGCGGCCCTCGTTCTTAGGCATATTGCGATCTTGACTCCCGGTCAAGAGGGCGAGCTTCCCAAGGACAGTATCGACCAGATGACGCATTTGCACCAATTCATCGTGGCTACGGACAGCTTCATCACTGGACCGCAAACTCTATGTTGCGCCCTTTGGGCACCCTAGAACTTACAGCCGCTGCATGCGCGCTTAGTCGAAGCCACCTCTCTATTGCTGGTCATCCCCTTAAAGCCACTGTATCGCTTCTGTGGAACGCATCTAGTAGTAAGGACCACCGCCTCGTGCACTCTGTTAGGTGTGGCCTTCTCTCTGCGCTTGTCGCCAGTACCCAGCGTGGTTTCGCCCAGGAGGTCCACGATTACTCCAAATCTCTGCTGGACCGCGTGCGTGCTGCTGCCATGTACTATAGCATGATGAAGGAGATCGTCGCAGCCTTACCCAGCGTGGAAAGGACTGCGAACACTCAGGCCTTCAAAAACTCCCACCTCTCACGCTGCTGGGATCGATTGGCTGACCTAGTGTCGGAGCGCCGTGTCTTGCTCGAGAAGTTTGATTCCCCGGAACGCGTTTTGTTTAAGGCTTGCGATAACATTGAAGTGAGTCATTCAACAATAAGTTAACCCGGCTAAGTAAAATCAGTGCGGACTCATCCAAGAATCCAAGCTCTTCCGACGCTGCTCTGGCTGCAGCAGCGCGTATTATTGCTCGGAACTATGTCGTACCGCAGACTGGGTCGCAGGCGAGCACAGCACAATTTGCAATTCTCATCAAGCCCTGTCGCTCAGTACGTTGCTCAATATCCCAGGAAGCCGTCCGCTCGACTGACTGCAAAAAAATTAGATGGACGAAACACCCTCCCCTGGCGAGACCGCACGTATCTGCGGCTCTTGATGCATCAGGAGTACATGGCGCGTCTCTACTCCGATGTCTACCCCCAGCAAATTGCTTTCATCCACAAGCACCCAGAGGCTGTCTTCTTCCTGGAGTTCGATACCGCTGCTTAGGCGCGGAGGGCACCGTCATCACGGTGCGCGACGCACAGAACTCCGTTCAAGGTCGCGTCATCTCAGATCTCGCCCCGGCGATCGCCCTCAAGCGCGCGCGGCGCAGTGGCGGGCAAATGGAACTGCACGTTGGATCGACGTCAGACCGTGGACTCGAGCGCCGCTGGCTCGTCCCACTGCGACGGGTGCATGCCCGTGTACACGCTGAGTTGAAAACAATTGCGGGGGAGCTTCCCCGTGACGTGGATGCGGTTGGTCAGCCTCTGTTGGATGTCCTCGTTCCTGAATGGCGAGACAGACTTGCCGCGCTGGTGGGGAGCGAGATGGCGATTCACTGACCCGAGCTATTCTTACCTGAATATAATCTGTCTTTTTGTATTTCAACCAAACTCCCGCCGCAGGCCCAATGACTATGCGGACTCCTGGACCCAGCAAGAGGGAAAGTTAATGGTATCAAAATTACCATATTGCCATCGGCTGATGGTGTGTACTCCCACGGTTCTGCTTTTGGTATCTTGAGGTCTCGACGCTGGATATATAGCGAAGGCTCACGTTGGATATACATGGCGAAGGCTTCCTTCAACTTGATGTAATCATTGAGTATGTACACGCGGTATTGATCTTTTTTGAGCAACATTATCTTGGACTCTGAGTGTTCCTGGAACACCGGCGCCAACTGAAAAACTGTGCGCACCATGCCGGCTGACATCATTATCTGAGGATCGATTCAACGTCGAAACGCGACCGATCTTCAAACATTTACAAAATGAGCAAACAGCAACGTCAGAATGAAACAGGGGCAGTTTCTCTGATGATATGAGCATTGAGTTGAACTGTGTACCCAAAGGACAAGGAGTATTATTCCGCTCAGAAAGAAAAGAACACTGGTTTAAGATGACAGTACATACCTACTTTAGCGTGCCTCGAGGATCCTTCAATTGTCTTTTTTTTTAATCGAACCATGGCCATCAGCGTTCGTCCCCAAAGCAAATTGATCGACACAAAATGAAAAAAAAGCAAATTGTCATGTACACAAAGTGTACACGCGACAAGCTTGTCGCCATCGCCACGGAAGTATAAATACTTGCTGGTACCCACGAGACGATCCTTCAGAACCCTCCTTGACACCTTCCCATTTTCCCGCCCAGACCTTTTCAAAATTAATGTCGTTCCTTACCCGCGTCGTCGTCCTCGCGCTAGCAGCGGCGCTGGCAATCGCATCAAGTGCTGAAGCACGTCTTGTAGTGAGTTTCTTATTGATATACAGGCTTGAGGGCACCGAGTTTTAATCTTGATTCCTTCATGTCCAGATACGGTCCAGGCACATGCTCACCCTCGCTGATGATAGCTCATATTCATGGGATCTCTTCCCATGAGTTTACATAAAGTGTGTCCTTTTCAAATCGAGTTTAGTTAACGCAGTGGTGCTCAATTCCCTTTTTCGTGCGGCAGCGTTGCCACTACAGACGACTGCTTCCTCTTCGGCCTCGAACCAGTTTATCATGAATAATGCTAATCACTCAACGTGTATCATACAACCAAGTCTACTATGTTACAGTTGGAGCCGTTAGCGTTGATGTTTGCCATTCCGCGCGAAACAAAATTTACTTCTCACACCGAGTATTCCTTCCCATCAAATAAAAACATATGAAGAGCAGGATTCGCCGCCCTAACCTGCTCCACAAACGCCTTTTGTTCCTTCTCCATCTGCCGCGTCGAGATATCCGTATTGTTCGCCCAACTATAGTTCAGCTCCACCTTCATGAGCGCCGGGAATCCACGTGCAATCAGGCCAGGAAGCCCCGCCGCAAGCAGCCGTACCAGCTGACTCTCGTTCAACGTCAGGCGGCGCACGTCCGGGAAGACAGGCCACCTGGGAGTCAAATGCGCCGGGGCGAGCGACCAGAGTGTGAGTGCCCGGAGAGGCGCATGGGCACTGGCGAACAGGAGCGCCTCGTGCAGGCGTACATGGGGACGGAGCTCGATGTGGACGAGGCGTGGAAAGCGCTGCAGCGCTATGATAGCATCCGAGGCCGACGCGTCGTCCTCGGCACACGAGGCGGCGTCGTCTGGGACTGCGAGGATGTGCACCAGGTAGGCACGAGGGTGTTAAGCGTCTCGAGCGAGGGCAGGCGGAGAGGTGGGCAACCCGGGGGCACCGCATCCGCCGCGGGCGACATGTATTTTATGGTCCGGATTTTAGGATGGCGGTTGAAAAATCGCGTGCTTGTTGCGGTGTTTAATCGCCTCCGCCCACAGCCCGACGCAGACAAGCGCGGGGAGGGAAAGCGCGCCCAGGATCGCGGCCCACTCCTGCGGCAAGAGTTTGATCGAAAGTTGCAGGTCTGTGAGCGACGCAACGTCCACCACCACGAGCTTCCATTTGTCGAATGGCGAGGCGGCGGCCGAGTTGAGCGGATATTTTACGCTGAGGGTGTGGAGGGAACGGATGGTGGGTACGTTCTGGCGGGATCCGTCGTGCATGCGCACATTCGAGTAATTCGACTCGGACCAGCCACCCTCGTAATGACCTGTGGCGGGACTCCAACGGCGCAATGCGTCGGGCCGGCAGGTGAACAGGCCATCTTTGAGGACAAAAACCGTGGTGGGACAGTCTGAGGCAAGAAACGCAAAACAGTTTGTTAGTGCGCGAGCCATGGGCTTCATTACGGTCGACTGGGGTATCATGTCGTCGAGCCCGAAGTCTAGCTCGGTCATAGCGAGACGAGGGTTTGAACCAAGAAATGAGGGAGCCCAGCTGTACAATGGCGTTCGGAGTGACCACGGATGGCATTACACAGCTGAGGCTTGTGAGCGGTTGTGTCCTGAGGAAAAGCGCGCAGCGCAGAGCTGCAAACGCCTCCTCCGGGAAGTCGGAATCGATAAGCGCATGGCCCGACGATAGCTGAGAGGGTTTTATGCCATGTCTCTGGAGCCAAGTCCGAGTAGCGAGCTCGTTGAAGCGTCTAGACACTTGCGCGATGCGAAATAGAGAACGACTGTCCAGTCGAGTGAGAACAGTCGGAATGAGCTCGTTGGGAGGATAGGAAGACCCCCGTTCTGGTTCAGAGGGGAGAACTTGTGTTGCAGTGCGTTTTCCATCCGCACTGGGAGCACTGGGACCTCGTTGCTGGGTCGAGATGGCCCACTTCTTCAGAAACGACATGGTGGTGCGAGTCGCGAAAGATAACAGTCATCAGTGTTTCGTCACTTCGTCATGATCATATGGCCTAGACCGGAAGCTGCGGTCCGGCCCAAACACATCATTAAAAATTTCAGCACTATTTTCCACTCAACTTGAACTTACACCCATCCGGTCGAAACAGTCAAAGAATAATGGGCCTTCACCTTTTTTGGGGGTCAAGGAAAGCTCCCTACATTTTTTAGAAGGGTTGAGGGCTTGAATAGTGATCACTTTTTACACCGCACACTACTAGGATTCGCGCAGGTTAAATTAATCTCCTCGACCCATTATCTAACATTCCAGGCCTAACCTTCACAACTTCCGATCGAATCCAACCCATTCCGTATCTCGAACACCCGCAGCCAAAGCCTCGATGTATCCGCGCACCACCCGCGCATCCGTCGTCGAGCCCACGCGCTCGTAAAGCGCTACGAAGCCCGTGGTGGCAATACTGGAAGTAGAGAGCACGAGGACTGGAGCCGCGAGGCCCTGCTTCCTCACATACTTCACCGTGTCCTCCCCAGCCTGGACGTCCAGTACCTCACCCATTGAGGCGGACATTCTGTGTTATAAAACGCAGACGGTGTGCGCTGCCACTCGGCCCAGCTGATCTGGTTGAGATGGGCAGTTTGTGAGGATATTATTTTATCTTAAACATACCTTGATTCGCATGCACATATTGTTTCAGCTCGTCTGTGGAGAACAGACTGACAACGGTAATGCCCAGGGCCGACGCGTACTCGATATGCACCTGATCCTGCTCCGGCCTTGTGCCCGCGATGTAAATAAGAAGTGGTTGGTGAAACCACTGATCTTGCGGTGACGGTGCAAGTGCGAACATCTGCACTATCCCCGATCGTGCGTTGAAACCCACCCACTCGACGTCCCGTATACGTTGCGCAAGTGCTTTAATATACCCCCGCAGGATCTGGATGTCGGTGGTTGAACCCGCACGCTCGTAGGCACTCACGTACGCCGTCGTCTCAACGGAGGGGGCAAATATTAGACATGGGGACGGAAGCAAGCGCCCGCGGAGGTACCGCAGAAGCGATTCGCCCGCGGCCGGATTGAAAATCCCTCCCTCGTTGCGCGCGCTATCAGAGATGAAGCGCAGCCGATGGCTGTTTGCGACTGGGAGAATGAATCCTGTATGTAGCTAGCTTCAGCCTCCTCGATGTGACAACTGAACAACACCCACGGTGGTTCAATTCCATCCAAGATTTGACCGCGGCGAGGGACGAGAAACATATCACCTTGATACCCAATGATTCGGCGTATTCAACATTGGCGCGGTAGTTTTGAGGATCTTCAGCCACCCAGATGATGACGCCATCAACACTTGGGGCGGTGAGTACCTTGAC
>JARJCM010000803.1:0-19528 GCA_029233265.1 Mycena alexandri | reverse complement strand
CAAAAATCCTGCCGCTGTAACCTTTCTGTCGTTATTTTTCTTCTGCTCGAAATACTACACACTGTCCCATGGGTGTGTTCGGACCCTGTTTTTTTCCCCCCACAATGACTTAGAAAGGTATGGGCAACCCCATGCATAATTATCAATACCTCTCTTATGCATCTCCGAGGTAACAGTTGCAGCGCGGGTCTACCAGGGAGATTCTGGCCCAGTTAAAAAAGTACTTCGTGTTGGTTGCGCTTTATCTCGAAGCTTAGTGCGTCCTACTCGAAATTTGAGGTTTTCAGAAAAAGCAGTTTCAGCTGAATTATACCCCTGCAATTCCGCTAAGGCAGCGGGTGATTTGACAAACCGGTTGCAACCGCGGCACCACTCGTGTTTGCCTCTCAAGTGCTTGCGAGCTATTCTGTGAATTCTCATGCATACAGCGAGTATTGCAAAGCAGGGAAAAACTTTCAACCCAAACCCCAACTTACAAACTTACAGTAAACGAGGTCAACCCAGGCCCACTCCCGCGTCAGAAATATGAAGCAAAAGCAACCCCTACGAGGCCAAAGAGCCTTTACATAAGACGCGGTGCAAGTGAAGGTGACACTAGTCACCGGTCTCTGCATTTCCCCGATGTCGAGAAGTCAAACTCCCTGGTGGGGATCTGGATAAGTTTATAACCTGCCCCCGGATGAACGGGGTGTTGGTTTGAACTTTGGTGAGTTGTGAATTAGTAGCCTGTTTGCGCTGCAGCCATTGGAGCCATCAGATGGTTGTTTTGCGTTGCGCAAACTGATGGATAATGGCTGATGAATAGCCAGGCTGGTCAAGGGATTTAATTTCAGCTTCTTCTGTGCTAGAATGATGGTTTGACAGTACAGATGTATCTGAACCCAGCCCACTGAGTGCTCACTGCATGACAACCCGAATTCTGGCTCGCTAAGTTCAGCAATCTTGGATTAAATTCTTAATTCTGACCTTCCCATGCAACCGTTCCAATGTATGGGGCTTTGAAGACTTGGAAGGAGATCAAGGTAGACATTGAGGCCATTGGAGCCATCAGCCATCAGTTTGTGCAACGCAAACAGCCATCTGATGGCTCCAATGGCTGCAGCGCAAACACTCTAGTGTTGAGTTTGAACTTGGGTAAAGTAGAGGTAAATATTGAGTGAAAGCTGAAGGAAGTGCAGACAAGCTCCAGAACCCAATCATGATATCGGGAGGATTAGGATCACCGGGTGACCCAAAAGTGGTGCCATTATTAAGAGTGCGGAGAGACCTTGACAAGCAAGGTGATTATCCACACGAGTCACCAATTTACTTTTGGCGTTGAATACTGAAAGCATCTGAATTGAGTCGGGATAATTTGGATGAGTATTCAGCTTCTGCGCCTTTGTGGACTCGGCCCCTGTGTTCAGTTGTCAACTTCAACTTCTCCGACCCCTGGGTAAATTTTCGTCATTCGGAGCATGTTTTCGCATATTTTTTCAATGTTCTGTCTCAAGATTCTCTCATAGCCTTGTCCTACATGTTCATAATTTTAATCTCAGCCAGGTCCGAGAATATTTGAATCAAACTGAGCTCAAGAAAAGACAATTATCATTTTCAACTCATTTATTGCCCGGGAACATCCAAAACACATGGCTGCATCATACTCACGGGAAAGGCCGTCACCTCGACTTAGAGGGGGAAAAAAACCGGATTTATGCAAATGACAGTTCGAGTAGCCGTTTGATGACGGCAGAAATGCAAATGCCAGCTGATTCTCCGCCGTGTGTGCGCTTGCAGTTTCTCCCTCAGCCAAGGCCGAATTTCTGGACAAATGTACCTAAATTAAGAAACTGATGCATGTGGCAGCCTGCGGGCTGTACCTGTCAGTGAGCTGTCATCGCCCTTATTCTTTCACCTCCAGCTCGACTGCAATACATACGCAAGATCCACACACTCTGCTCAGGGTCTCTACCAATTGACACGGGCCTATAATGTCTCAGCAGGCTAGCAAATTCCACACAGTTAATCAGATCATCTATGGTGTGTCGCAAATCTGATAAGTCAATGTAATCACTCACTTTGCCTAGGCGGCACGGGGGGCAGTGGTGGGAAGGGCGGCGTAGAAGGCGGGAATGGGGGCACCCGGGGAAGGTCCCAAGATGTATTACGATGTCAAGGCTGAACAATTCACGTCGGAATAATCAGTATGTACTGCATCCCCTTCCTCTCCCAAATGTTATTTTTCTCAACAACTGTAGTGGCATACAACAGGTGGATTGTGAGTATTGATAGATACATATTGTTCCAATTCTGAACATCCTTTAGCTGTGGAGCGCAAACAAATCATTCGAGTGGCTCTCACCAATCAATTTTTTTCTCCGGCAGGCAGCTATTTTGCAAGCAAGGCAGGGTGAAACTGGAGGGTGGTTGCTTGGGATCACACTTTCAAGAATGGGAGTCTGTCAGGAAGGACACTTTGTGCCACGGCATTCGTGCGTAGCTTATGTACCTATATTTCCGGTGCTAATCAATCCTAAATCTACAGAGGGTGCAGGAAAAACTGTGCTTGCGTGCGTTCATTCTCCCCACGACTCTGCCTAGCTAATTATTTTGACCATAGATCAATGATTGTCGACCATCTCCGTCGAAATCTCAGAATGGAAATCTGGTGTAGCCTGCATGTTATCTGAACCACAAGGAAGCTGAGGGACCACCCACCAACTAGGCTGCTCTCTAGTCTCTGGCGAACAATTGGTGCTTGGCAAAGATTTTGGTCACCTCCCAAAGATGTTGTATCAACAACACCAGGAGAAACAAACCCCACTCTCACTGGATGAGGCCTTTGAGGTACTCTGCTCTTGCAATCACAGAGTTTTTGAAGGTCTACAATTGTAGTGATGCTGTTGATGAATATCCGGAGACCCAACGACAGATTTTGTTCGAGTATCTTGCAGAGATGGGACCCACGGTGAACTTGATGATGACTTCCCGGCCTCACATCACTCCAGATTCTGCCCTCCCAAATCCCACAACACTCGAGATCCGCGCAATGAGGATGATGTTGGCAGATATGTTGATGCCCAGATCCGTAGATCCCCACGCCTCTCAAAGCATGTCCAAAGCCGCATCAACTTGCGAGAGGAAATCCATTCAGCCATTACCTCCACTGTGGATGGGATGTGAGTGTAACCCATTCATCACGGTTAGCCTCCAAAATAATCTATGCACAGGTTCCTACTTGCCCAAGCTTCATATTGAGTCTCTCAGCACCAAAAGCACCGTGAAAGGGGTTCGAGAGGCACTGAAAACCCCTACCAAAGACTCTCAACAACAGTTATGATGATGCCATGAAACGCATTGGTGAACAGAACGAGGAGTCCCGGGCAATTGCTCACTCAACTCTCATTTGGGTTGCAAATGCAAAGCGGGCCATTAACAGTTCTGGAGATACAAACGGCCTTGGCGGTTGAACTGGCACAAAATCACTTGATGAGGACACTATTTTGGACATGGAGATTATTCTCTCGGTCTGTGCTGGTCTGGTCATTGTTGACGAACAATTGTTGGTGGTGCGACTTGTCCACTACACCACACAGGAGTACCTGGACAGTATTCAACCTCAACAATTTCCAGATGACACACACAAATAACCCGCACACTCCTCACATACCTGGCATTTGACAAGATAGTGGATTTAAAAGATGATGCAAATCATGATTCCCCCCCTCTGTTCGGGTATTCACAATATTGCTTGGCACATGCTGCAGGTCCTCCAGAAGGTGCCTTGAAGGACTTACTGCTAGACTTTCTCTCCCAAGGTTGCCAACTTAAGGTCAAGGTGGCTGGGTACATGGGAATCTCCTCCCTGGACTTTCTTGGATTGGGCCACAACGACCCTCTGCATTGTGGGTTGCTGCAGCGACAGATCTTAGGGAAATTGTGCAATTCCTCCTTGAAAGGGTCCCATATTTGCCAGATCCAGACGGCCCAGAAATAATTGTAGCATCAAACTACGGCCACCTTCAAATAACTCAATTGCTGGTGGAGCATGGTGTCAACATCGACGTGGGGAGTAAATATTCTGGCACCCCGTTGCATTGTGCCATCATGGAATGGGCACAAACACATTGTTTGCTTTCTCATTGAGCAAGGCGCTGATGTGAATTGCGCAGGGTGGAGAGTATGGCAGTCCATTGCAGGCCGCATCCTACAACGGGCATGAAAATATAGTCCAGTTGCTCATTGAGCATGGGGCTGATGTGAATGCGCGGGGTGGAGGGTATGACAGCGCATTGCAGGCTGCATCCGACAACGGGCATGAAAATATAGTCCAGTTGCTCCTTGAGCATGGGGCTAATGTGGATGCGCAGGGGGGAGTGCACGACAGTGCATTGCAGGGTGCATCCTACAATGGGCATGAAACCATTGTTCAGTTGCTCATTGAGCATGGGGCTGACGTGAATGTGCAGGGGGGAGTGCACGACAGTGCATTGCAGGGTGCATCCTACAATGGGCATGAAACCATTGTTCAGTTGCTCATTGAGCATGGGGCTGACGTGAATGTGCAGGGAGGACACTTTGGCAACCCATTGCAGGCTGCATCCCTCGAGGGGCATGGAAAGATTGTCCAGTTGCTCATTGAGCAAGGCGCCAATGTGAATGTGCAGGGAGGACACTTGGCAACCCATTGCAGGCTGCATCCCTCAAGGGGCATGGAAAGATTGTCCAGTTGCTCATTGAGCATGGGGGCTAATGTGAACGTGCAGGGTGGAGAGTATGACAGCGCATTGCAGGCTGCATCCGTTGGGGGTGCGAAACCCATTGTCCAGTTGCTCATTGAGCAAGGTGCGGATGTCAATGCACAAGGCGGAAAAATATGGCAGTGCCCTCCGGGCAGCGTTGCATAGTCATTTACGCATGGCAAGGACATACTATGATGCAAGACCGTACAATGAGCGCATTCAATCCGTTGATAATGTAGTCCAAATACTCAGAGAGAACGGTGCCAGGGAACCAGTGGATACAGGGTCCAGTTCTGAGTCCACAGCCTCCCGTGAGTGTAGTATTAATTCCAGCATCCTGAGTCTGAACTGATTCAATCCACAGAGGAGTCAGATGATGAGCAAGCTGCTGTGTGAGAGTGCTAGTCAGTATATCATTTCGGTGCTTAGAAATACTGTAAAGTAGCGCTCAAATCTCATATCTTGATTTCATGATTCAGAGCTATCCGGAGTCTTGAAGGCCAATTTTCTCCCACTTCGAGGGCGCAGGGGTCGTCCAATCCCACCTTGCAGGAAACCACCCCGCAGGAAAGTACTTGATTTCCGTTCGACGAGTTGCCGGTTTACTTACAACTCGGAATGTTCTGAAATGGACCATAGCGAGCTAATCTAATATCCTGAGTCTTATCCTTTGGCATTAAATGCCGAAAGCGTCGCGATAATTTGGATGAGTATTCACCTTCTGCACCTTGTGGACTCGGCCCTGACGGCCTTCAGTGTTCAATTTGAGGACGTCAACTTCTCGCCCCTTGGGTAAATAATCCAAATTCCGGAGCCGGGTGATAATTGATAGAAATGTTACACTAAAACTATTCTTCTCATTGGATTTTCGCAACGCAGTTGAATTTTCGCAGGTTGAGCTTTGGAATTCACATGTCACCAGCGTGGCAGTGGTCCCTGTCCCTTCGTGTTTACATCCCAAGGCATCGGCTGCATCAACATCTCATTCACCTCCTCCGCTCTGGTTTCTTTCCGTCTGGTACCTTACTGGCTCTCTTGCTGTTTCGCAGACCAGCAATTCCGTGACTACCTCTTTGGACCTGAATCTGGGCGGATGGAAATTGCATAAAGGATATCCGCAGATTTAGAAACCCTTGCCCAAAACGCCTGCCTGCTGTTGACCACCTGCCCGCCCTTGTGCTCCGAGTTCTTTCGACCACTCAACCAACCACTATCGTCTTGGCGCCCTGGTCTCGGGCTCTGGTGTGTGATCACACTACGACTCGGACTTGCGATAATCTCTCCGGCAGCATGGCGGCGACGCAATCTCAGTCTTTGAATAACAATAACAATAAAATAAAAATAATAATAACAACTCGGTTACCCTCAAGCGCGACGTTCTCGTTCAAAGCGCCGTTCCTTCCCGCTTCTGCCACCGCTTCTACATCCACATCCACGTCTGCGTCCGGCGCGGTCCCGTGCGCACCATCAATCCCCTGGAAGGAAGCGGGCAGCAGAAACAGCGCCGCGTCTCGCTCGCGCTCCCGTCCTCCCCGCGGCTCGTCCCCGCTTGGAACTTCCGTGACGACACGAGTGTGCCCTACGCCGATGCGGGGCGGAAGGGCAGGGTGCGGCGCATCGACACCAATACTAACTCCAATCGTTCACAGCACGGTGTCGGCAACTGGAAAGCCATCCTCTCCGACCCCACGCTCACCTTCGCCGGGCGCTCGCCCGTGGACTTGAAAGATCGGTAAGTCGTTTGTCTTCCCCCCCCCCCCACCCCCCCCCCCCCCCCTCCTCTTCATTTTATCCTTCCCTCGTCTCTTTCTGTTCTTTCTTCGGGTTTTTCGTTCGTTAGCCGGGGACGCACGCACGAGTCGACGCGCGGCCTCCACCCTCCGTACGCGCGCGGGTTCCATGCTTCATCTCGGGCATGATCGGGCTCGCACCCCGTGTACCCCAGCGTCGCGTGGACGGATGCGAGGCGCACGCACACAGCCCGTGTCGTCTTTTAGTCTGACTCACTTGACGCGCGTTTGTGGGCAGCGCACGACGTCTGTTTTGGCGCACGACACGCGTACGAGTCCGCGTCGCGCCTCGTGTCTCGTGTCAAAAACAGTTTTTTTGACTCGCGCGTTTATGCCCGGCACACGACGCGCGTTTTGCGCTCGGCACGCGCGCGCGTGCGACGTGCGAGGACGGGCGGTGCGCCCCGTGTCGGTATGGGTGTATGGGTGTATGGTGTATGGGTGCGCCCGTCAGCGGCACACGACGCGCGTTGGCGTTACACGACACGTCGCCGCACCATTTTTGGGGGGTTTTTCTTTGGAGCGCGTGAGCGGTCTTGTCGCTGGCGCCGACTCCCCCATCCATGCTCGTCTTCTCCTTCGGCGGGCGGTGGGCGGGGGTGGGGGGTGCGCCACACGACACGCTCGAGGTGTTCTTTCTCTTTCTTTTTTTTTTTTTCCTTTTTCTGCCGCCCAGCCCCGTGGTGCTTGGCGCCGCCGCTCCAGCCCGCGGGCGCGCCCACTGTCCCGACGCGCTGACTCGTTCTCGTTTTGCGTTCCTTGGTGGTCACTCGGCCTGGATGCGACTCTCACGGACGGCGAGGAAGAAGGACCAAGCGGAACGTGCTCGCGACTGGGAGCAGCCTAAGGCGTCCTTTCCTCTTCTTTTTCTTTGCACGCCTAGAGCCTATACGTGCATGCGTCCGGCACCGATGAGGACCAAGCGGACGTGCTCGCAACTGGGGTGCGCCGCCCAAGGCGTCGTCTTTCATTTTTCTTTGCACGGCTGGAGCCTATACGTGCTCCCAGCCCGCCTGGTGTGCGCATGTAGCGCGCAAGTTGCTTGCATCCGCATATTTGTAATCGCCTACGAATCGCTTCGCGTCCCCTTCCTTGCTTGTTTGTTTGGTTCCCTTGGCCTCCTCCTTGATTCGCGGGATACGCACGCAGATGTCGTGCGTGCAGCGCGCCAGCGCGGAGCTCCGAGTGCGGGAGTGTCGATGTGTGGATGTGTGTCGCGGAACTGGCTGTGTTCACCCTTCACGTTTCGCGCCTGCGGGCTGCGGCTGCGGTAAGCTCGAAGCAAGCAAGTGGATCTGGTGGAAGCCGGACTGTTTTGATGTAGACGTGTGCGGGTCAGACGACGGGGTGCATGCTGGACCTTGGAACGCGTCACTTTCGCAGGGAGGGAGGAAAGTAAAATAAAATGTGTCGGGAGATTTAGTCAGTATGACCGACCTCAAATCGAGCGGAGTACCTGCTGGCTTACATTGAGTTCCCTGGATAATTGGCACGGCTACACCGGCGCCATCGATCTTCTTCTCTGCTGAAGGTCTATATATACCTATGAACGCCTTTGAGTTGACAGTACGACTGGCAGACCCCAGAACAAAAATTGGCGCATTAGGTTGTAACCTGCCTTCATAGGATGAATTTGAACCAAGACTACCTTCCACTTTGTGGTTGAGTTGACAGTTAAATGCACAAAAATAAAGCAACCGAGACAAGACTATGACCTACTCCCAAATCGGGCCCGCTTCGCGCGGGATTCCTATTGACATGTGACAGCAACTTGAACTTTCGCAGGTGCGCACCAGCGCGACAGGTCTTTCCTGGGCTTTAACATCACCGGATTATATAGAGGTGGTAAATTTCGCGGTTATATTCGAAGGCGGTGCTATATTGGTTTTACTGTAAGACCAAATTGGCAGCGCACATGCAATTCGAACTACCAACAGGTGGAAACTGCGTCTCTTATTGCCAAGTTCAGATTCAGAACGAGGGTATCAGGTAATACAAAAGTGAAATAAAGTCCGTGGAACCCCCGAATCAACCAGGGTACCCTCCTGTCAAATCACCTTAGAGGAATATTACGCATTGGCGCTGTCGGTCTTGCTCAACTTTTTGCATCGGGGTTCCGTAGGTCAATGGTAAGACTGCCTGAAAGCCAGCAAAAGAAACAGGAAAACAAAAGCATCATAGTACAACATATCTTGATGACCTATCCCGGATCGAACGGGATTCGTGTTGATACATGAGTGATATTCGAGCGCCCGCAAGTGCGCCCCGAGCACTACAGGCCTGTGATACCCTTCTTAGTTCCCGGAATTACGCAGAGGTGATTCTAATTATTCTTTGCCTGTTGTTGTGAGGTCGAACTTGACGCTTGAGAATCGCAGATTGTGTCACTTTTGAAAAAGGAAAGCCTATTCGACGGTCCAGTCATTTTAAATCGAAGTAAGGGAGAAAAATGAATGACCCGAAAAAATCCCAACCCCGAATTGAACGGGGTACCTGCTGTTCTATGACTCGACTTTGTTTTACTACCGTTTATATTGACTTCCGTTTCGCGCATAATTGACAGGTGTCCCCCGGCACCGTCGGCCTTCCCTTGTACTCTCACTGGAGCTCCCTTATACACTCAAGTGTTTGGGTGGGCTGACAGTTATAGGTACAAAAATAAAATAAAAAATGTACCCAATTCGAACACATGACCTGCCCCCGCATCGAACGGGTTCCTGCTGATACAAGACTGCACAAGATATACGGTTGCAGGTGCACATCAGCGCTACGGGTTGTTCCTGTGCTTTGTGATTACCGTATACAGTGCTGCTTACTTCGCCCGTTTTTTGTGAGGCTCAAGTTTAACCAAGTAAAAGCCTGACTCACAGTAATCACGGGTCAGTTCAGCCTGGGTGTGAGTAGCACAGATAGGAAAATCTACAGATCCATGCAGAACCCCTGCTGTTTGCAGCCCAAAGCGAGGTATGACTGAAGGGAGGGAAAACTTGGCGCTAAACCCATATGGCCGACCCCGAATCGAACGAGGTACCCTCCTGTCAAATGATGCCCTTGGGGGAAATAACGGGAGGGCCTACCAGCGCTGTCGGTCCTGCTTCATATTGTGAACTGTCTGGTTGCAATTTGCGACTGCGCGGGTCCAGGTTCATGGTTGAACGTTGCACAAATGAATTTATGAAACCGTCGACTGATATTTTAATAATTTGGATGAGGATTAAAGTGGAATCTGCTCCCTTTTGGTTCGGGTTGACAGTACTCCACGCAAGAAAAAAAAGTTTCATATGTGGAAACTGTGGCCTCACTCAGGCCTCAACTCAGACCCTAATTTGTCGGAAGTTGAGGCAGGAGTTGAGGCACGAAATCGGAGTTGGGGCTGAAATTGTGCGTTGCAGCACGACTTGTCATCCAACTTCTGCCCCAACTTCGGAAGCGCTCAACTCTGCCTCGACTCCAGAGGTTGAAGCAGAATTTCTTGCTCGGGTGTTCAGCTTCTGCGCCTTTGTGGACTCAGCCGCAGTGTTCAATTGTGAACTTCAACTTCTCCGACTCCCTGGGTAAATAATAGCAAGTTTTCGTCATTCGGAGCCTGTTTTCCTATATTTTTTCAATGCCATTCTCTCTCAAGATGCTCTCATAGCCTTGTCCTACGTGTTCATAATTTTGATCTCAGCCAGCTCCGAGACTGTTTTGGATCAACTGAGCTCAAGAGAGGACAATCATTTTCAGCTCATTTATTGCCCGGGAACATCTGAAAACACATAGCTACATCATGCTCACGGGAAGGGCCGTCACCTCGACTTAGAGGGGGGAAAAAACCGGATTTATGCAAATGACAGTTCGAGTGGCCGTTTGATGACGGCAGAAATGCAAATGCCAGCCGATTCTCCGCCGTGTGTGCGCTTGCAGTTTCTCCCTCAGCCAAGGCCGAATTTCTGGACAAATGTACCTAAATTAAGAAACTGATGCATGTGCAGCCTGCGGGCTGTACCGTCAGTGAGCTGTCATCGAGCCCATTGTTCTTTGTTCTTTCACCTCCAGGTCGACTGCAATACATACGCAAGATCCACACACTCTGCTCAGGGTCTCTACCAATTAACACGGGCCTATAATGTCTCATCAGGATAGCAAATTCCACACAGTTAATCAGATCATCTATGGTGTGTCGCAAATCTGATAAGTCAATGTAATCACTCACTTTGCCTAGGCGGCACGGGGGGGAGGTGGTGGGAAGGGCGGCGTAGAAGGCGGGAATGGGGCACCGGGGAAGGTCCCACAGATGTATTACGATGTCAAGGCCTCGACAATTCACCGTTGTGAATAATCAGTACGTCACTGCATCCCCTTCCTCTCCCAAATGTTATTTTCATCAACAACTGTAGTGGCATACAACAGATGGATTGTGAGCATGATAGATACATATGTTCCAATTCTTGAACATCCTTTAGCTGTGGAGCGCAAACAAATCATCGAGTGGCTCTCCCACCTAGTCACCACCGCAAAAAAAAGAAATTTTCGGCCGGCTGAATTGGTTCCCGAAAGTATTAGATTAGGCTGCATTAAAAATGAAGCTGAATTTGCGTACGAAACTGTAAGATTCAGCCCGTCTAAACGTCGCTGGAAACCTAACGAATCGGGAAACTTTTCAGCCGGGCCGGAAGCAGTGGTTTCGGCTGCAGTTTGGAACGCGGCTGAGATGTTGCCGAAACCAAGTACTTTCGGCCTCGGTTTCAGCCGCCCGAAACCAACACTTTCCGCCAGGCGGAAAGTTGTGACGGAATCAGGTGGTTTCGGCCGCGCTTCAGCTTGGCTGAAAGCGCTGGTTTCGGCCCGGCCCTAAATTGCAGCTGAAAACAATAGTTTCAGCTGCACTTTAGGGTGAGCCGAAATCGCGGCCGATTCTTATTGTTTCGGGCAAAGTTTTCGACTTCGGCCGAAAAGCAATTGCTTTCAGGCTGGCCGAAACTAATCGGCCGCTGAGCGGTACGCTCAGCGGCTGCTCAGCGGTGTGAGCGGTACCGCTTCCAAAAAATCAAGTCGAAGTGGGAATTAAAAATAAAACCCAAGTCGCAGCTTACCGTTGAGTGCGGAGATTATGCGGAGTTCGAACACACTCGCACATTTTTTCAAATGGAATGATAATTTTGAGAAACCACAAGTGGCACTACGTAAATCTTTAGGAGCGCCGGCACTGCCACAACGCACAGACCATGCGGCGCTAACGCGCCAATTAGTGTTACGTGACCCCGCCAAACGCCCACAAACGGCGGTCGGCTTGAGTGCGTCGGGTAGGCCGCTGCAAATCGTCATCCAGGAGGGCCAATCGACGCCCGGAGCCGGCAGGCTTCGTCCTTTCCACATCCCTTTCCTTCGTCTCTCTGTTTTTACATCCTCCTCAACCGCATCTCGCTCTCGTCCCCGAGCCCCGAGCCTTCGAACGACATCCCTGCGACAATGGCGCGCTCCAACTCCAGCCCCTTCAGCACGCCCACCTCCTTGTTACAGCGCCCTGCGCGTCTTTGCGACGCACTTCTCTTGCGGATAGGTACGCCCGCTGTAATTCTTCCTCGGCCTCGTCGTTAAGACCATTATAGCTCCCAACTGACCGACCCCTTCGATCGCGTATTGGTCGCCCTCGCCCGGCGGCGTTATAAACGCGAGGGCAAGGGGGGTCTGTACGTCAAAGCTCGCGTCGACGAAGGCATCCAGGTCGCATATGACGCGGGGCAGATCTCCCTGGAGACCTACCTCGACCATCTGGAGGTCAAGATGGGACATTCTTACGACGTGGAAATTCGGCGCTGCCAGTATAAAAAATGTGCCAAGCAACAAGTGCTCATCTGGCATTATTTTTTTGCTGCAGACGTCGTATGCTGGCTGGTGAGTACTCATTCGCCTTTTTTCTGCCCTCTCAACTTCCCAGAAACGCCTCGTCCATCTCGCGCTCGACGCCATCGGCGCCGAAAGCGGCATTCGCCCGTGTCCAGGCTGCAAAACTCGGCATGTGGAATATTACAAGTTCCGCTCCATCGGGAGCTTCGAGCGCCTCAACCGTATCATCACTTCTGTGCTGGAGCACCTTGGGCAGACTGAACTCAAAGCGGTGGGTTGGTTTTTTCTCTATCTCTGGTGCGGATTCGTTTGCTCATCTTCCTGTCTCTTGTTTTAGGTAAAATTCGAAGATGGGGCGCGATGAATCCGCATAGTACATTATTCCAATCGTGATCTTGTTTATATATCGCGTGATCAGCGTACAGATAGAGAAAGCAGGACTGACGACTGACCTATTGAATATAAACCGAGTCCGTCGCGAGGTCCCACTGGCCCTGCGCAGAGATATAAGTCCAGGCCATGGCCGCGGACGATGACACGACCTCGACGAAATCGCGCTGGAAGAAGCCGCACTTCATGTCACCAATCTGCAAATATCTGATGCCCGAGTGAGCATGGCGAGGAAGTGGAAGGAAAGAGAGAAAATATACCCAAGGCAGCGTGTCGATAAGTCCAGTAATACGACAAATTAATGTCGTCGCCCATGGGTGCGGGAGGGTGCCGCCGCGCGCGAGGCGCGCTTCGTCGGCGTCGGCGGTGAGGATGTCCTGTGAGGGGTGTTAGTATTTATCCGATTGGCCGTAGCGAGAGAGGGATGCGATGCAAGGGGAGGAAAGGGAAGAGGGGGAAGGGGGGAACGATGAACGATGGGGACGGAAGAGAAGAGAAGAGGGGGGGGTTAGATATGAAGAGGAAAGAGCGAAAGGAGATAAGGTAGAGTCAAGTAAAGTAAAGCCACTACGACACAGACACCCACCTGCCGATAGACCGTCCACACCTCCGCCTCCGCTGAGGTGAGGAGGCGCTCGAGTGCTTCGCCGATGCGGGGGCACTCTCGAGGCCGGCCCCACTACCGCGGAAATACGATCCCGAGGCTGAAGCCGGCGTCGAGGGCGGAGGAGGGGGAGGAGGCGAGGGCTGAGCTCCGCCCCTTGTCTTGAGCACCTGATACTCGCGTCCAAGTGTCTCAACGCCTTGCGGACGAATCGGCCCCACACCGCACCCTCCACGTCAAACACCTCGCTCCGCGCCTTTGTCGCAGCAGGGCTGTCGGAGGAAGCGAGCAGGAGGAGCTCCGCGTATGCGAGGCGGATGTAGATTGTTGGTTCTGTTGGTCCACCTGAGGGCGGCGTGGAGATAGAAGCATGGGCGCCAGACAAGAATATCGAAGACGCTCTAGCGGGTGTGGCGAACGCTGATCCAGGCGTCGAGGCAGAGTGGACGGGCATGGGCGTAGCGGCGACGGAGATGCCCGAGATGAGCGCGTGTGGGGCGGGCGTTGTGTGCAGGGGCTGTGGTAAAAGAAAGTCAGCGCGTGTGCGAGGAAGGAGAACAGGAAGAGCGAATAAATATGAAGGAGAGAATGAGGAGGAGAAGAAAGCAAGCGACACGCCAGAGTGGGAATGGAAGTGCCTCGAGTGTACTAGAGTGAATGAATATGGCGAGAGAGGTAAACCAGCGGAAGGGTGAGCCTGAGCTCGCGCACGAGCACCCGGCCGCACAAAGCGAGGACAAGGCCGCACAAGACGACGACAAGGCCGCACACGACGACGCAAGCGCAAGCGAGTCAAGCCCACCTCTCCTCATCCTCTCGGTCCCGTCCTTGTCTACCGGCAGCGACCTGCGATGAAAACAAATCCTGCAAAGCGAACACGAGGAGCTCAAGCCCGGCCAGAACAAGTACGACCGGCTGCGCACGCCGACATAAGCAGTAAAATGTTCTCCGAGATCCCAAGCCCGCCACAAAACAAGCCCGAGCCCGAATACTTCTCCACGCGATCCTATTCTACCCGCCAGCAAGACCATCCTCCTGCATCCTCATGACCCGACCCCAAAACGCCGCCCAAGAAATCAAAGCTTCCACACGGGCATGGAAAAAAAGGGAGGCAGGCAGGGCGAACGAGCCCGCATACGACGGCAGGGTCGTCCTTCCGTTGTCTCCCAGCGCACGAAACCCCCCGCATACTCGCCAAGGCAGTAGAAGGGCCGGCGCCCACGCCTTGTTCTCTGCTCCACGACGCTCCGCATCCTCTCGTTCTCCCAGCCCACCCCGCGCAAACGAAGAAGAAGGAAAAAAGAAAAAAAAGGAGGCCCGAAACTGTCCAGCCACGCCAATCTGCCAACTTGGGCACAGAAAGGGGAGAGCTCCGGCCCACCGCATCGACATACGAGCACGCAGTCCGCGGCGAGCGAGGAGCGGAGCACGAACGTAAAACAGAAAAAGAACGGGCCAGACGAAATAATAGGCAATAGGCAAGGGAGAAAGCGGAGAACCCACCTCACCGACGACCCACGCCCACACCACGCCACACGCCTCCCACACCCACCCCGTCTGCGCGCCCAATAGCCACGCGAGGGAGGGAGGTGCGGAAGAGGAGCGCGAGGGACAGGTGTGGGCGGAGGAGGGTGTGCCGGAGCAGGAGGGAGACTAGAGGTTGTTAGTAGGGAAGGAGACAGTTTGGATAACAAGGGAGGGAAGGTAAGGGAAGAAGGGGGAAGAGCGGGTCAGCGGGCGACCTTGGACGGCACGCACGCGCGATCGCAGCCGCTCAGTGCAACGATACCCCGACGTCCGTCTGAGTCTCTCCATGCGCACGCCAGAGACGCCCTAGACGCGCGCGCCGCTGAGCCCGCACCTAAACATGATCTCCACCTCCGTCATCCGACCCGACGTCTGTATGAGCAGCGCCCGCACTCGAACACGACGACGACGTCTTCGCCTCCTCGTCCGAGCGCGAGCGGTGGATGCATCGCCATCGCGCGGACGGTGGATGCGTCCCACCTCACCCCCCGCCCACGCCTCAGCGATACACCCACCGACATCCGTCTGCGTCTCTTCGTCCGAACTGACATCTGCAGGCAGCAGAGCAGCGCGCGCCGCGGCCCACCGACCCTGCTCGTCCGAGCGCGAGCGGCCGATGCATCGGCGTCGGGCACGCAACGCTTCCTCTCTCTCTCTTCGGGGCAAGCACCAACGCATAACACAATCCCCCGCGTGCCCACACCTCAGCCCGCCTTGCCCTCTCCCCCACAAGAAAACGAAGAAGCACGCGACTCACCTCCCGGAACCCTCTTCAAAACCAGCAGCACCACGAACAGCAGCACCAGCGCGGGGACGGAGAGGGCGCTAGCGACACGGCCAGGGAAGCCCGCGTCGTCAGAGTACGTTAGGATCGTGTGGTGTTTAGGATATTCGGAGGTATCTAAGGAAGACAAAATCAGTTGCGGTACTTCAGGGACCATGGAAGGCGAAGGAGAGATAGCGAAGGAGAGATACGCGGAAAGGCGAAGGATAATGGAATATAAAAGCGAATGATGAGAAATAGTGAGGTGCTATGCTCAAAAAGACCTCGCGAGATCAGCAGCATTCTCCGACCCACTCGAGTCCCGGCGCCCGTGCAGCATCCACGCCCGCCGGAGACTCCTGCGTAGCGTCCAGCATCTCCGTATGTACTTTTTCCGATATGGATCGACGCCCATCCAAGAGCGGCCCTTCCGCCAAAGAGAAAAAAGAAGAGTAGAATAAAGTAGAATAAAAAGAAAGAGAGGACACGGGAGCATGCGTCAACGCCGTTCCGGCACCACCTCCGCTTGCGTAGACAAAGAAATGCAGAGAAAAATCAAAAGGGCGGGACGTGCGATATGGGTCGACGCCCATCCAAGAGCGGCCCTTCCGCCAAAGAGAAAAAAAGAAGGTAGAATAAAGTAGAAAAAAAAGAAAGAGAGGACACGGGAGCATGCGTCGACGCCGTTCCTGCAGCACCTCCGCTTGGGGTCGCAAGCTTCCCCCAATAAAACGAAATGAAACTAGAAAGGAAGAACGCCCGGCCCATGGAAGACAAACAGCGTCAAGATGATCATGGTCGTCGCGTTCGAGCCGAAAAAAATGAATAAAATAGAATAAAAACGAGGAGCGGCAGGTAGGCGCTCGTGTAGATGCCGTGTACCACACCCGCGGACGCGACGTTTCGGCCGTGACGACTGTTATGCACGACACGCCGCACGGGCGGGAAAGGAGCTTGGGCTGTAAACGGGCGTCGAGACGTCCATGCTACATCCACCACAAACGAAATTGAGAGAATGAAATGTACGCCCATGTACGCCCCCAAAAAAAATCGAAAGAATAAATCGCCAAAACGGCCGAAAAATAACAAATCCCCCAGAGAAAAGAAACCGAAAAAGACGAGCAGAGGACACCACGACCTACCGGAAATGTTACAGCCGACCACACGCGCGTCGTTCTTCAAGGGTCGACGATGACCAGGTTCAGCATACCCTGGTCGTCGCTTTTCTGAATCTCTCGCAGTGGTATCGGCCTACGAATAAAATTTAGGATTTCCCCGTACCACCTAGAACAAGATGGCTTACAATATTCAAGCCGCTCAAGATTGCGGCGATCGTAGTGATGATACACCACGAAGCATTGCTGAGCGGAGGAGAACTTGGCGGTGATGCAACACCACTAAGCTTTCATAGAGGTGTCCTTGAAACTAGGCTCTTGACCACTGCGCGACGATGAAACGCCGTGCAGTGAGAGGAGAAAGCGGCAGCTATTGTCGCCTATTTGCCACAGACGCCAATGCACTGCACAGCCACCAATCAACAGCGGGAGAGCGCTTTTTTTTTGCCTTACTTATTTCTGAGGCGCAACAGGAGGGAGAAGGCAATGAATGCATTGGACAAGATGTATCTATTTTGCACAGAATTGAGTTATTTTACACATCGCACTAAGGCGGAAACCAAGTAAACAAGCTGCAATACAGTCCAAGATCTAGATAGGAATGGCAAATACAAGTTATCGGCGATGAAGCCAATTGGTTGGTTGAGTATCGAGGCGGAGGATAGCTCTCCCTGAGCAAAGAGAAAAGGACCTATAGGCCAACAAAATTTCAGCTGTCGATCAGATTTGAGACTCGAATCTGCAAGAAAAGTTCGCACCGTCGTGAGGAGGAATAAGTTGGGAATAACACAACAGCTCTTCAAGACAAAACGACTGGTGTGGAACAATGAATGAAAGTTGGGTCATCGTCCGCATCCGGAGTAGGTTTTTCTTGGACCGTCGTTTGCTCCTCGTCGATTTCAAGGACGTGGCGGCAATAAAAGTGGACTGGCAACCCTTCGGGGATGCAATGCATCGAATCAAAGACCAGCATCCGCGTCGGGTTCCAATACGGGAGCCACTGCATCTCCGACCAGCGGACGCCATACTTTTTGAAGGTATCCAAGTGGACTGGCAACCCTTCGGGGATGCAATGCAATGAATCAAAGACCAGCATCCGCGTCGGGTCATAAGGGAGCCACCACATCTCCGACCAGCGGACGCCATACTTTTTGGAACTATCGTCGCGCTCCTTGAGAGTCTCTGCGTCTCTCCAAGCCTCTACCGCCCGTCTCAGCTTTTTCGCGTCCCTCGCTTTCCCATCCGGGTGATCACAATCGGTCCGGTCCATCGTGGAGGTTCGGCAGTGAAGTAGAGCCTCAATCCGGGACGCTTGTGAGTGTTGGCGACGTCTGTGCCGCGATGAGACGGTGCGCAGAGGTGCTTCCAATGCTGTGTGAACGCTGGACGTCGAGCTGGAGCGCTGCGCAACGATGAAACGTCGCGGAGCAGGGAGAAAGCAAGCGTGAGATGCTTGCGAGTGTGGGCGATGGAGCTCTGCGCAACGATGAACGTCGCGGAGAAGAGAAAGCAAGTGTCAGCTGTGTTCAGTTGTTTATTGCAGGCGCCAATGCGGGGCACAGCCACCGCCGAGCTGCGGGGGATTCATCGCTACCGACTCAAAAAGGCTCGCAGTTACAAGAAAAATGGCATTGCTTTTCAGAACATACAAATACAACTAAAGTGATTTTACACAGAGTTTTAAAAAAATCCACAAGTGGACTACTCCGTCATCAATCCTGTAAAACAGACTTAATTCACGCGTTCGAGGGGAGATAAAAGGTGCGACATACCCTAGAAAGATTCAAGACAACTGCTCGCTCATCGGAAAATTCAAAGCGGGCGTAGTGTGCTATCAGGGAAGACCGTGGTACTTGGTCCATCTGGCCTTGCACCATCCTGGAGGAGTATGTCGTGGCAGGGAAATCCGGGAACGCCTTGAAGGGGTCGTTTTTACCGGGGGGAAGGGGGGCTTGTCGTTGAATAGTAAAGAAAACTTCATCGCCAATGATGGTTATTTTTTGGATGCTTCCCGGGACGGCGGTGGCGGAGGAGGTAGGGTAGAATAGGACCAAACTGTTTCCCAAGTGCGTGGAGGCACGGGAATAGTTGACGCCCTTGTATCGATAATGGGCGGTTTCCCCATCGGCGCCGATTTCCGGACCATCTTCATCCCGGGCGTGGTTGGGCGTGAATGCCAAATCAAAGAGTCGCTTAAATTCACGAATCACTTGCGGGCAGTCGGGCCGATTCAGCCAACGCCGCAGGTTCGCGCCGCGCATAAACGATTTCACGATTGTGGCCTCCAGCTCCCCTGCGGACGTGGTGAGCTCCAGGGAGGGAAAGGAGATGTTAAAGGAAAAACTTACCACCGATGTGGTCATTGGTATTGATTTTTTGTAGGATCCCAATCAGTCGTTCGAATGGGAAGGACCACCAAGATATAACCGGCCCAAAAAGTAACAAGAAATCATAAATATGAAAGGCCGCATGAATGTTCGGCCTTCGATGCCGATTTTGGAACTTTGTATGGGGGTAAAGACGACGGAGGTTGTTGAGCCAGTACTGGATGTGCGAGCGATACGCTGCAGCGCGCAGAGGGGTCATGGTATAGCGGCAGACCAGTGTGGTGGCCTGGAACATAGCCATCGTGTGCTTTAACAGGTCGGTAAAATGTTGGGCATATATTCCCACCCATTCTGCCCACATGATGACGAAGGCGATGGGGAGGTAGATAGTGGACAGTGTGTGCCATTCGTCCGCCTTGATGGAGCCCGCGTTGTTACATCCGTAATTTTTTGGGACAGAGT
>JARJCM010000802.1:0-19679 GCA_029233265.1 Mycena alexandri | reverse complement strand
TACGTCTTGTCGAGTTTAGTCTCGTGGAGCGGGAGCAAAGCTCACCGAGCCCCACTGGATTCTATGAGGTTACACCTCTCTCGAAGAAGCGCAAGAGAGTCCTGTTCGATGCCGTCGAGGTTCCCAGCGTTCGACAAGTCTACTCGCGGCCGAAGGAGGTGGTCGCGTTTTCATTCCCTACGCCGGCGAAGCAAAGCGAGGTGGTGACGCGCTCGACTTCCAAGATCATCGTCCGCCGGGTCTCATCTTCGGGAAGTTCGTCTTCTCTATCAAGGAAACGGAGGCGGGATAGTGACGAGGCCTCGGAGGCGGACCCCTTCAGTGGTACGTTTGCAGTCTTGTATTCTATTGCCTGCGTGATCCTGATGAACCTATTTCAGATAATTACACTGCTGGAAAACGCCGGCCGTCCGAGTCCTCGTCGGATGACGATGTGTACTTTGGACAAGTCACCCCCGGTCATGTCTTCTCGCCAGCGCCTCGACGGGCACAGGACGACGACCCGCCGAGCAGCGATGATTCCAACATGTCTGCGAGCCCCTTGAAAGGTGTCGTGTCGCGTCGATTGCAGAAAATGGGCTCCAATGGGCGTCTGCCAATTGCGGTTTCCCATCCAGTCCAATAAATTCAATTTGTTTTTGTTCTCATTCACTAATTTGTATCGTTCTGTGTTTTTTCCATACCACTCCGTTGTACATACCAATACATTGAAGGATTTGCAGTCTTGACTCTTGAACGTTGTTGAATATTGTCAAAGAGTCGAATTCCGCGCCCCCGATCTCCGTGATGCGACTCCCTTGTGCCATCGTCCAAGATCTGACGCCGTTATTTTAAATTGTAACCGTTTGCTAGGCGCGATATCAACCCGCTTGAACACATCGAGACCGTTGGACATACCGTTGGGTGCCGCTGCATGGCAATCGAATTTTGGAACACATAATGGCTGAACTTGGGACAAAAAGCCACGTTGGGCAAAAAGGGAAAAGGATTCTTGGATACCGCCAACCTCACGGTTCCAGTGGCACCGTTCCACGACAGCGGTCACTTCATTGACAATGAAAGATACCGATGGCTACCGATGGGATGCCGCCTCTACATAGATCTGCTGAAACCGCGGGCCTGGGAGGGCTTAGACGAGTGAATTGAAGGTCGTCGAAAGATCCAGCGCTGTGAATCTATGTGCCAGTATTTCGCGGGCTTCACATCACGGTTGAAAACACTACCCATGAAGTTGCTGGAAGGCGTCTTTTTTTAACGGGTTTCAACGCGTCCACGTCCGCTGGGTTCAGGTCCCGCTGCTGCCTTACATTCAGCTACGCAGTGCTACTTGGCCTACTTGCTAGTACCTCCGTTTCTACATCGATATCCGCAGTGTTCACCAAGGATTTGAACTGGCTGCTCAGCCCAGGGCCACAAAATTTTCGGATGAAAGGTTGGAAAGATACCACAAAAGTTAACGACCTCGGGGATATCGGGCTGACGACAACACTGCCACCGAATGATGCGGTGATGAAATTGATCGATGATCAACCCCACTGTTGGCGATCCACTACCGTCAAGATGGAATAAACTCTGTACGCGTTAGCAGCCGCCCCTTCTTTCCTCTTACCATGTCTGAGCAACTCCTAGACACCGCCGCAAAGCACCCCTTCTCGTTTTCTGGTCTTGTTGATTCAGCATGGAACCGCCTCTCTGAGGCTGCCTTCAAGAGCGGCTTCTACCCTGTGGCTAGACTGTCAGAGGCGGCGTGCGTAGCGTGCGTGTCGTGTCTTTTGGCTCAAAATACGTGGCACTGACCTCCCCTAGACTTATGCAAAATATCTCCAAAGGCCAGCTTAGAGTACTCACATACTCGCACATCTATGCATTCCCGACTCCTGGAGGCGTCGCCGATGATTCACAGACCAAGGCTGAACTCAGAGTCCTAAATGACGCGTTCTGGATACGTCTGTGCCTTATGTCTGATCTCGGATTCGCCGAGGCTTATATGTGCAAGTCGATTTTATACTCCTATTCTTCTGCCAGTGTGCTCAACCGGCCCCTCCCACCTCCCCTCTTCCTCCCGCAAACCCACCCTCTCCCACCAATCCTCCCCCAACTCCCCTCCAATCCAAAAAATTCAGATGGCGACGTCGAATGTGATGATTTGGTCGCGTTGTTCCAGATCTTCCTCGACAATAGACAAAATCTCTCGAACCTGACCTCCAGGGCCTCATACTTGTTTACCCTACCTCAAAAGCTAACGTCCTACCGATTCCTGAATACAATCGGCAACTCAAGATCAAACATTTCAGGTTCGTTAATATCTCTTTCCATTTTCACCCATTGAATTTGTCGTGCCAGCTCACTATGATATTTCAAATGAAATGTTGCTGGTATTCTACTTCCTTCCTTCCTTGGACACCGCTCCTCATTTTTAACAGGGTTCTTGTCCCAAGATATGACGTGCGTAACTTTCTGTCTTGCTCTTACTTAGCCTCGCTGATTATCTTTGCACTCAGTTATTCGTGTGCGATATTTGAAGACTTGGACGGTGACATGAAGGATGGCGTGGTTCGCAGGAATGGAGTGGTGGACAGGGACTTCGGCGTTTGGGCCACCCGGCAACTCCGACCTCGAGTGCGCCTACCACCGCTGAGCCAGAAGCGGACGAGCTTTACGAAGCCCAAATCCGCAAACTCAGCCACATAATGCCAAGGCCAAAATTCGACCCGGAAATCGAGTCTTGGAAATTGGTTCCGTACGTCCTCGGGCTCCTAATTGCAATCCATTCTCATTCATTTTATCCAGGGATGGGGATCCATGGCCATACTCATCGCAACAACCGTTCCGGGGACGACGGTTGATACGCTAACTCTCTCTGTGCAGCAGCAAACTCTGGCTCGGGAACGCATCGCAGCAGCCGGGCTCACAGACCGAATCACCGTCCATCTCATGGACTACAGGAATATGCCGGCGGAATGGGCCGGTGCATTTGACCGTGTGGTGAGTATCGAGATGATCGAGGCTGTTGGGTCGGAATTCCTCGTTGGGTACTGGAAAATAGTCGACTGGGCTATGAAGCCCCTTGGCGGCGTGGGCTGCGTCCAGGTCATCACAATACCAGAAGCTCGTACGTCTTTCAAATCCTTCTGGCTTCTTATCCTTATCGCAACTTTTATCTAGGCTTCGAACGGTACATCCGGGAGATCGACTTCATCCGAAAATGGGCAAGTTGTTGGCTATATGACTAGATCTCACACATACTTAGCTTTTCTCTCTTGTTTGCAGAGTAAGCCCACTGCATTTTTATCCGACAATTTTTTGACGCCCAATTGCCCAGTTTTCCCGGGCGGCTTTTTGCCCACCCTAACGCTCCTCCTCAAAGCTCTTGAGCAGGGATCCTCGGGACGTCTCACCGTCGACAGCGTCTCGAACATCGGCCCTCACTACGCACGCACCCTTCGTGAATGGCGCCGGCGGTTCCTAGCTGAATCGACAGCGTCATCGTCCCGGCGCTAAAGCGGGAGTACCCTGATGTGATGACCGGTGCCCGCGGCAAGGAGGAGATCGAGGTCTTCAAGCGCAAGTGGCTATGTACGCGTCTCCACTACTTTCTTCTCTCCATTACTGATTCATTTCGGAAAGTTTACTATTGCTATTGTGAAGTAGGAGGCTTTCTCTTATTGGGAGGTTTGACACTCATCTTTTGTAGGTTGGATTCTCTTCTCGGACGCTTGGCGGTATGCAATTCTTGCTTTGTCTTGGCGCGCGACTGACACCGGTATAGACCATATCATTACCTTTACGCGCGAGGGATGCACGGATTACGGGTGCACGGTGTACGAATAGATTTCCGTCTCTTGGCTAAATTATACGTTTTCTCGGTGATTTACACCGATTCTCCCATTCCTGGGCTCCCGTTTTGGGACGCGATAGTTGATGCCATCACTGCACTTAGGGGTTCGTGAGCAGAAAATAAACGCAAACAACTAAGAGCTGAGACATCTTTACTCCTTTCCTCCATAATCCATCGATGAACTCCCTACCCGGATTTCAGTTTCTGGGCGAAAACACCGATTATGCACAGCTTCACCGGCTCCTCTGGCGGACGCCAACCTCAAGCCCGCCGGCAGCCTCGGCAGCTCGCGAGCCCCCAACGTTGGCAGAGTACATCGATGTCTGGACTGGCGGGGAGGGCAACGCCGAGGGTGGCGTGGATGTCATCGACGTGGACAAGAACGACTCTGAGCCCACTCCGCGTCCGGGCCCGCCACAGCTACGAATCATCGACCTCAATAAACATCCCAAGTTGCGCGTCCACAGCCTCCTTGACCCCCGCCTACCAACAGTGGTTGTCGAGGGGAATACGTTGAGTTTATGACCCACGCCTTTCAAGTCGAGAAAGACGAGAGGCGGCGTTTCTTCCTCACGGGCCAACCCGGGATCGGCAAGCAGTCGTCCTTCTCTGCTTTTTGGTTGGCGCTGATGCATCTCGGACAGGCAAGAGCGTGGGGGCATGCTACTTCCTATTTTGGCTGCTTGCATCCGGCCAGTCCGTATTCCTCATGCCAGAAACAGACGTGGTTTACTACTTCTCTGAGGCCGGTGTCCAACATGTCTCAGACGGACATACCCATAGAAACAGTCTGACCGTCCGAGCCGCTATCAAATCCAGTTGGGTCCTCATCGACGTCGACATTGGCGGTAGTCCGGCGGCCGCCGATTGGTACCCTCGAGAATGGATCAAGCCGTGCGCCACTCTGGTCTGGACGTCGTCGCCGCGGCAGGAGCGCCTACGCCGGTTCAGAACCCGTTTTCCGCGCCCGCGTCTGGTATATGAGCCCGTGGACGTTGGAGGAGATCGCGGTCTTAACGTGCATCTTGTCTTTGACACCGCTCTTCGGAAATTCATCCGTACTGACCTTGCCAAACAAAGGAAACTCGAGAAGAAGGACCCCGCGGAGATTCAGGCCAGGTTCGACCTCAGCGGACCCGTTGCGCGGAGCCTGTTCTCTGACGATAGCAAAGCCAGTACCGCCGAAATGGATAGCGCCATCCGCAGGTCTTTCGCCAGGGGCTTGTTCGAGTTTGCGACCCTCGCAGGAAGGCAGTGATGAAGAAGCCAGCCACCGGATGTACCTAGTTCGGCCCCAGGAAAGCTGGGACGAGGACGGCGTGTCTCACCTCGTCCGAGTGGAGCCCACTTATATCTTTCTCTCCAGCCAAGTCGCCGCCCGCACTGTGGAGCTGATGGCCGAATCCGCCCACACCTTCCGGAAACGGCTGGCCTCCGGGTTCGACCACCCTTCCACACTCGGAGCTGCCGGCAAGCTCGTGGAGAGCATTCTTCATCGGGCGCTTCTTCGCGGGTCGGTCGACCCTTTCGGGGTTGGTGGCCGCGGCTTATCCGAACTCCCGCTCATTGGTGAAGCCCCCAACTTCGTCTTCAAAGCACACATGACGCTCCCTCCGCCTCCGCTTTACCTCCGCCCACAATCCCAGACCTTTGCCGCCGTCGACGCCATCGTCGTCACGGATACCGTGCTCTGGCTCGTCCAATCCTCCGCGTCCGACCGGCATAGCCTCATTTTCAAAACCCTGCTCGCAATCCTCCTCCGGCTCGAGAAACAGGGGATTAAGGTGCACGGCGTCCGACTGGTCTATTGCCTGATCGGCACCGACGACCAGCGTGTCAGAAGTGCCGCGCGCTCGGCGGCCCGGAAGCTGACAGCGCTAAAGGCGGCCGACTCGGCGGACCGAACGCGAGAGCTGGGACAGAGTGAAACAGTCGTGAACTGGCTCATGAAATTGGACGTCGAGGGCTATTCGTTTGTCACCCCAAACGGGCTCTCGCGCGTGTGGCCGGCACCGGAGGAGGATACAGCTGTAGCGTAGCTCGCTTGTACCCGTATGTATGCCCATCCCATGTTCCGTTTGAGAATGCTCGATCTGAGTTCGGCATACTCACCGCAGCGGGTCGAAGAGCGGGCATGAGCAACATCCACAGAAAATGTCTTGAAAATGGAGCTACAAACCTAGTTCATTTATTCCCCCATCTTGGGTGTGGCGAGGAGGATGCAGATCTGTATAACAGAGACTAATATCAGATAACGAGACGCGCCAAGGTTTCGTACTTCTGCCTTCTTCCAATCCTCAAGCCCCAGGCTGTAAGGCAGCAGTAAACCTAGTCTTCCTGGTCTCAGACGTTGGGAGTTTCAACACCGTGACGCTTCGGAGTCAGCTTCTAGTGCTAGAATTTGACTGTGAGAGCGTTTGAGGAGTCTTGGGGGCGAACAGTGGAATTGGATGAAGCACTAGCGTTCACAATGAACAGTACGATTCTCCCATCGCCTCCTTTCCTGGGCTCCCGTTTTGGGACGCGATAGTTGATGCCATCACCGCACTTAGGGGTTCGTGAGTAGAAAATAAACGCAAACAACTAAGAGCTGAAAATATCTCGCTGTTATTACATCGTGGATTACATCGTGGTCAATCGTAAGGCTACAGTCGCTGCAGAAAACAAAAAGACGGAGCAAAATATAATTTATCGCCGGTTCAACTCCCTGCTCATCTGTTCGTTCAGCGCCGCGCCGATCTCATGGACCAGACGCGACGCCTGCATAAGAACCGGAACAGGTGTTTGGGAGGCATCGTCGGACACAAGGGTCAACGCGTGCTGCAGAGCACCCAAACGGGCAGATGTCGTGCTCCTGCGCAGTGGGGTCGGATGCCGTTCTCGTGGCGGAATCGGTACCGTCTGAGAACGACGGCTAGACGAAGGATCGGGAGGTACGTCTGGAGTATCATCACCCTCAGCCCTCAGCTCGAAGGTACGACGCAACATTTAACTCACGAGGGCGTGATTCATCCACATTCATGCTCGTTTCGTCAACCGAAGCTAAGGGAGCACTTCAATGACGCAAAGTTATCGACGAAAGAATAAGAGGCTTACGATAATCTGAAGTAGCACCCAGTTCGTGTTGGACATGTTGAACTTGAGCAATAGACAGACTAGCCTCCCAGCTGTCATAGTCTTCTTCGTCATCAGGGGGGTTGGGTTGACGGGGCGGAGGTGGCCTGAAAGAAGGGGATGGTGTAGGGAGGGAAAACTCTAGACGGCGCCGTTTAGATTCCTGGTAGGTCGGAATCTGCACGCATTCCAAGACGATTTTCCGCTTTCCTTCCCGCTTTCGGGACGATGGAATGGGCTGGGACAATGCATGGTCGGAAAGACCAACTGAGGGTCTCCGACTGACCGGTTCCGAGATCGACTCGCCAGCACACCGGGAAGGCACTGCGACTGCGTTGGATTCCGGGGGGATGAATTCGATCTCAGGGCTGGTTTTACGCCGTTTGCTAGCCGATGTGTCTACATAAAGGCAAGGTCAATAAAGTATTATAAGTGACTGGAGTGCGAAAAATACCGTCGACGCCCGTTCGAACACGCTTCGAACTCCTAGTGCTAGAATTCGACTGTGAGAGCGCTTGAGGAGTCTTGCCGCGAACAGTAGAATGGGATGAAGCACTAGCGTTCACAATGGACAGTACGCTAGATTCATCAAGCCGACTCGAATAATCTTGGAGCTGATCAAGTGCGGCCGAAAAGACAGGCTGGGCTCGGGGTGGAGGAGATGTAGCGGGAGGAGATGTGGCAGGTTGTATTGGCGACGACGGCGGTCGAGCCGTCGACGCGCTACCGTCGGCGACGTCCATGAAGCGGGTATCGCCCATGGCGAGGGTATCAGACTCCAAAGGATACCGGGACTCGTCGGCATAATAATCTAACGAGTTGGTTGGTATCGCTTGGGATGATTGGGAATCAGGAGCACAGGAACTTTCCTGTAGATATTTAATAGTTTCATATTAGAGGGCACATCTAAAAACACATACCATTTGCGAATGGTTCTCCATCGAGAGGTCGGCAGCCAGGCTACCACCAAAAACATCGGTAAACGCCCGCAGACTCGTCTTGATGCTCTCGGGGTAGAGGTCATAAAATTCGTCACGCCCGTGATATGTCACACGCCAAAATTTCTCAAACGCGTCGGCGTCTGCGACGGTCGCGAGGAATCGTGAGATCAAGACAAGGTTCTTTCCAGAAGGTTCCAAGCCGTGGATGGTCGACAGCGGGGCCGAAAATAAGCACTCTGTCTGCTCAAAACGTGAGCGAGAAATGATATAAAATGGCTTTATTGCGCACTATTTCTCTCCGCGCATCTTCGCCGAGGACATTCGCATCATCTTCGAGCCACTTGCATATGCTATCCTGAAGCTCAAGTAGGAGGGGCAGGGCAAGGGTCGAGGGAGCTGAGAGGATAATGTCTCGGATCCGTTGGATGATTTGAAGCGAAATTGGCGCCAGGACTTGCGGATATAGGTCGTTAAGAACCTTAACTAGAGCGCTTATCGTGACCTGGGGCAATCCAGTCCTACCAGCGAGATTGACGTGCGACAAAAGCGTCGCGAGCTCATTAGGCGAGTCCGATAACCTCATTGGGAATATGAGCAGGAGGCTTATGAAGAGCGACGGTTGTACCTATGCAGGTCCTTGATGTTCTCAAAGACATACTCCACGAACAGTGTGGCCTGGTTGAGGTCGGCGTTTCTCATTGCCGCTTTAAGAAGACGATTCCAAATGTCGATTTCCGACTTTGTCATGCTCCAAGCCCTGCAAGACGTGAGTATCCTCGAAAGAATATATCCAGATAAACGCTGACCCGAAAGGGATGCTGATAAGATACGCAACATCCATCCACGGCGCCGGAGCGTCCGACTTGCCGATGGACTTGACCGCCAATAACCACAGCTGCTTTTGCAGCTCCGCCGGCATTTGCGCCTCGCCCTGCTCTCTGACGATACCCACCGCGCTCGGAAGACCCAGCGATATCAACTCGGAGCACAGCTCGGCCCATGCACCCCGAATTTGCTCGTCGGCAAGGTTATAACCCTGCTTCAGTACCGCAACCAGCACCGTCTCCGCGAGCGACGAGAGCCAGTCGCGTTGAAAGACGTTCGTCATCGTTCGCCACATCTTGCGCACGAGAACCAATCGCTGAACTTGTGCTTCAGAGGATTCCGAAGGTGCGATGAACGAGCAGATCAGTGCGCCGATTTTAGTGGCGAAGGGTTCCTGCGTCGTGAGATGCGCAAAGCCTTGAGTGAGGTCGGAGGGCATGAGGAGGAGCGACTGCCAGCCGTGGAGGAGATTCTGCTTGTATTCTAGTGTGGTAAGGTACGGGGTCTTCAGTTTGAGCGCCTCGAACCCGGGGCTGAGGGAAATGTTCGTCGCTTTAACCCACCGGTCCGCGAGCGCGTCCCAGTGGTGGAGGATCTCCGCATCGGTGAGTTGGCGCACCTGCCCGGGATCGAGCCGTTCTAGATTACGGACGGTGGTAAACACATTATCGCCCTTGCTCGGGACGAGGCTGCCGTTGAAGAGCTGCGGGACCAAGATGTTAAATTTGTACGGGGCAGCGGGTGCGGTGGGCGGAGTAGGAGTGTAGAGAAGCTGCGTTAGAAGGGCGACGCCTTCGGCCTGTGTGTTGGGCTCGCCGTTCGACATCATATCCTTCACCACCTCAAGGATTCTCTTCACCGAATCCGACGTATCGCAGCTCCCATCATTCGGTGCCACAGCAAGAAGGGAAAGAATCAAGGCCAAGCCAATGCCGCCACGGAGATCCTGGATGAGGGTGAGGAACACGGAATCTCTCGTTTTGTCGTCGGTCGAGATTGGGAGGCGAGAAAAGACCCAAACAAGGCATTTCCACACGTATGGATGGAGACACTTGACCAATTTCTGTTTGTGGACAGCGATCTCTTGGAGGGACTGCAGCGTCAATTTGATCGCGCGAGGATTTGAAAACACCGAGTCGCCCAAAAGGACGACAAAGGATGCAAGGAGCTGGACGACCCAGAATGGGCTGTCTGCTGGATTCTTGGGACTGCGAGTGGTCAGAGCCGCAGTGATCAGGGGGCGAAGCCGGAGCTCGGATTGAATTGACTTCAATTTGGAGGTTTGGGTATTAATAAAAGTGGTGAGGGTCTCAGCGATGGAGGCGTGACAGCTGTTTGCTGATGTGGAGAGGGTGTTTATTTTCGCGAGAGCGAAGCGGCCTAGGGCATTAACAGCCTGAAGACGAATAATAGCCGAGTCGGCAATGAGATGCTGCAAAATGCATGGGAAAATAGCCAATAGGGGTGATATGAACAGACTCGGGTACTGTGTGAGAAGTTGAGATGAAGCCTGTGGGCGGTAGTTTGAGTAAAAAATGAAACAAAATGTGGAGCAACTCCACAAACCTGCAGGGCGTCCAGCTTGGCTTGGCCCTTGCCTATCTCTCCATCGACTGCGCGTTTCAAAACAGTGACAATTTCACGCTTGACCGGGGATAGAACCGCCGAGGGCAAGGTCTGGACGGATAAGATCCAAACGAGAAGGGTCCATGTACGTTGGGACGATGGACTGGGGAGGTATGACGCTGAGCCTAGAACGAGGAGCTCGCCCAATATTAATCGCAGGTCATTAGCTAGCGGTTCGAGTAAGTTAAAGGATGACGATTCAGACATGGAAATTGACGTACTTGAAAATATCGAGTGCAGGGCGGGGAAACTGAAAATATCGGAAAGGAAGCGGAGAACTTGCTGGCTCAATAGCGCCAGGTCCCGAGCGATTATTATCTCCTCATCGAGTTCGGAAATCGACTGGATTGAGTCCAGTTTGAATGACGTACGACGAGACTGGGGGAACGGTTCCTCTCGTGTGCGTATCAGATCTCGCCGGAGCACCTCGCTCAATTGATGGCAACATTCTGCGAGCGAAGTGAGGGCGGGCAGTGTCGCTTCCGCGCTTAATATGCCTCGAATTTGGGTTCGGATCCTCTGCGAAAACGTGTTATACGCTTCGATGAGGTCGTGAACCGAGATGTAGTCGGCATTCGGACCCGTGGACTCCAGTAGCGTTTCCGCGGCGGACATGAAGTATGCGGGCGACGCTAGGGCTCCATCTATAGGTGCTTTCGCGGCCGGTGGCATATAGGAGGAGGGAATAACGGTGGAGGTGTTTTTAAGGATTGATTTAAGTGGTGCCGACGCGACTTTCGCCGGTGGTCGATGCTTTTCTTGCGCTGTCCAGGTCGTTCGAAGCTCCTTGGATAGGAAATTTTCCTTCTGAACGGTCAGTTTCATGACCGTGGACGAACGGCAACGTGTAGCATGGGCCTAGGAATGACAATTGCGCGGTAGCGGGTGGACCCTCAAACGGCTTCGACAAGTGATCGAGGGAAAGCGTGTATTCTGGACTGCGTTGGAGTGCCCCCGTGTATGCTGTTGGTGCCTAGGAGATGCTGAGTCGCAAATCTAGCAGTATATACGAGTCGATGACTCGACTTGAAGCCTGTTACGCAAAGAATGTGGTCCGCCTGCGGTCAGTATCCGTACAACACAGGAACAAGACACATACACCAGGCTGGTATGAGGGCGAAATATGTACAACGTCGGGACCGGCAACACGACTGTGCTGCACGACTCTCAACAAAGCCACCCTATTTCCTCGGAGGAAAGCGAAAAAGGAAGGAGGTCAACAGTGATGTGACCATTCGCGATTGTGACTCGACTTGAATGTGGCAAGGTTGACTCGCCCTGCCCTTTCTGACGAGCATCCTTCAAATAACCCTCCGTTTCATGTAACCCAGTCAAAAAGGTTCAAATTAAATCGATTCATCCGCCTCTCTTCTCTGCAGCTTCCTCGTCTTCTACTCCAGCGATTTGCTGAGCGGATTTGAAGCCAATCAACTCCTTCATTTGCTTACTACAAATAAATTTCTAACATGCGGCGCAGAAATGAGTTCATGTCAGCCACTGCTAGCTAACACTGCACGTCACACCGTCAGCCACTCATTTCTCTCCTTGCCTTCTACTCTCATCTTCATCTCTCAATTTCTACACACCCAACGTATATTCACTTCTCAAACCCAAGAACTCCAGCCGGTCCTGATGTTCTCCTCCTTTACTTCTTCTTGGCTCCAGGCGCTCCCCTTCGCCGTTCTTTCTTCTCTCGCCGTCGTGGACGCACTTTGTCTGCCCTGCCAAGTCGGACTCGTACAGACCCCGCTCAGCCCCAAGACGCCGTCGTCGCCTCCTTCCCGCCGCGGTGTCTACTCCCCACCAATCACCAATCCCGATGCCTCCACGAGGTGGGCCAGGGGAACCGAGGCTCTTGTTACGTGGTGAGTGAAGCGGGCATTTCCCCCTCGGTACCTAAGGATAAAATACTGATTGATCGTTCCGCCCAGGTCCACTTCCAACATGCCTCAAGAAGTCACGAACACGAACGGAAGAATACTCCTGGGGTACCTTGAGGAAGGGAGCTCCAACGAACACCTCGACGTTGGTAAATTAATATTCTCTTCCATTCTGTGTAACGAATTGGTGTCAATGCGTGTTTCAGCCCACCCACTCGCCGAGGGGTTCAATATTCACGACGGCTCATGCAAGATCAGAGTCCCAGACGACATTCCTATGCGCGACAATTACATCATCGTACTCATGGGCGACAGCGGGAACAAGAGTCCGGCATTCACGATTGTATGAGGGATGACAGTGCCAGCCATATTTCAATTCTTTGCTATAGTTGTACTGTATTCATTGGTTTAATTTTTGCATCTCGCGATTTTCATGGCTGTGTGAACTATGAGCACCCCTCGCCTTGCCCTCGCGCAGCTATCCGGAGCCGACCAAACCAAATTGGCTCCGAGAACGCCCTCGGCTCAATAAGGTAATTCAAGTTTGCATCTGAAACTCGCCACCACATGAAAAAAATCGTAAGAGCTTTGCACGCGCAGATTGAGGCGAAGTGAGTGCACAGCAGCGCTGGGATGCGGCTGAATTTTACGCAATCGCAGTTTACGCGTGAAAGCGGATGGACCCCAAAAGAAGCACGTCACGGTTTGGAGGAAGGTTTAAAAGTCCGCTCTCAGGCTCTGCTTCCCAACCACCACCGCTCTCAACCACCCATCCACCTAATACTTTCTTTCCCTCCCTCACAATGCTCTTCGGCGCCGTCATCCTCCTCGCCACCGCGCTCATCGCCACCGCCTCGCCGCTCCGCCCTCAAGAGCTCGTAGTCATCAGTCCAAATATCACCTACCCCACTGAAGCAGTCAGTTGGCCAGCGGGTTCGACCCAGACAGTGACCTGGGGTGAGCTACTGGTCGCGTAAACCGCGTACTGTGCTCATTGACGCGTACATCAGACATAACCAGAATCCCTCCGGAAGCTGTGAACAACAAGGCCATGCTCTTGCTCGGCCATTACACCACGACGTGGGACGCGGACGGGAACGAGGTCAAGAGCGAAAACCTGGACATAAGTAGGCCGTCCGATTCCTTCCTGGATCTTGTTCCCCGGGTTGACATTCTCACCGTTGCAGAGCACCCTCTCGCCACTGGCTTCAACATAACCACAGGATCCAAGGTTATCACTGTCCCAGACACCACACCCGGCAAGAACTACATCATCGTCCTCTTCGGCGACAGGTCCGCATCCCGCTGGCGCATTCCCTACCGCGTGCTGACTCGTTCCTCGCAGCGGCAACGTTTCCCCGCAATTCAAGATTGTGAAACCTTGATAGTTTCACTCTACCACAGCTCTTGGCCTGAAGTTTTTCTTCTTCATTCTTGCTGCAGCGTTCCTCCCTCCGTGACGACCCTTGGATACCCTCAGCCATTCCACTCGCTTTGTACGAGACTCACTTCACCTCGCATATACCGTACCTACCCATCCTGACGTAGTAATTTGGCTGCTGAATGTATATCGGGCGCTGTTCGGTGTTCCAATCCCATTCAATTGCCTGACCAGATGATACATGGATAGATAAGACCGTCAAGCCAACGGTACAAGGTCGCCGCGATTTGGACCCGCCTAAAGAGTAAGTATTATGCCTTTTTCGCGCGCGCTACGGCTTGGGCGGAGCGGAGGGACTTGGCGATTTGTCCGTACGAGTCGATCATGAGGCCAACGGGAATAACGACCCAGCTACAATTGGGAGTTAGCATCGGGTCTCTTCCGTTAATTCGCAAAAGGAAAGTCGGACTAACATGATATTCATGAACTGCCCGAAACAACCAAGTTGTTATTACTAGAACGCGGATAAATTTCAAGGAAATAACGCACGACGAGGTACACCCAGAGGAAGAGCGCGTTGGACGTGTCCAGGCTCGGCGAACCCGTCAACCACTCGGGGCAGAAGGTCATCCAACCGCCGTAGAGCTCCGCCGTGGAGAGCACGACGATCCAGTAGTGCCGCGCGGGGGTCGTCGTTGACGAGCTGCTTGAGAATGTAGCAGCACATCGGCCCGGCACCGAGCACGGTGAGGATTTCGAGGGACACCACAGTCGGATCCGCCGTGCCCCATCTGAAGTCGGCGGCGGCGTATTCTTTCCCTGTTTAGCGCCAGCCCAGGAGTTAATACGTCTCGGTGCTATAGATGGCGGAAGCTAAGGAGGGATGAAAATGACGCACATAGTTCCGCGAAGGGACCGACGCTAGCGTTGACGGAGCGCCCGAAGGTGGACAGGTAGAGAAATGAACCTTCAAAACTGAAGTGGATCAAGGCATCGAATGCAATCCAGATGAATGTAACTGTCCAATGTTAATTTCTGTGTTGCCGCGGAAGACATGTAGAATTCACAGCGGTTGATCCAAGGGGCGTTTTTGGGCAGTAACACTTTGGAACCGACATGGGCAGCGATGTAGACACCCAGAACACCCAGGAGGGAGAAAGCAGAGGTCGCCGTGAAGATGGTATGCTCCTTAGTAGCCATTTCAGAGGTTCCGGCACGTTTTGAAGTTAGAATTAGCAAAAGAGAGCAAAAGCCTTTCCAATGTCGAGAGAGAGAATGGTTCGACGACAATTCAACAAATGGTTCGATAACAAGGCGATTCACGAAGTGACCGTGGTGCCGAATAATGCCGATGCAGCTTACCAGTGGCCATGGCCACCACAAGCTCCCTCGAGTCCCCATGCTCCAAATGCCTCGGAAGCTTTTAATTTCAGCCCTTACAAAAAGGCAGGCTTTCACAACCACCGCCAGGGGTAGTGGAACCAACGTATGTCTATTGCTGACAAGAAAATGTCAGACGGTCGGGAGGATGGATCGCCCGGTAAAATTCGGTGGACAAGTCCTTGTTCTCTTTGTCCGTGAGTACAGTGCATAAGAGTGAGTAGTGAAGCTTGTGAAGCTAAGGCTTGGCGAAGTCGAGAATAAGTTCAAAACAAAATTCAATCGGCAAGTTGGACCAAACTCCCGACTAACGCCGACACACACCCCTCCAAGTACCTCCGTGACTCCGTCTGCGAGTGCCTTTGAAACTTTTAAACCCTGTAGAGAGTCTTTCGCCGACTACCGCCACTGTCTCGGGCTTTGGAAGCCAAACGGACCTGTCAAGCTGACAATGACGTGCGAGATGCATCCGCGGGTAGTTCGGGGGACATTCGGATCGTCCTCGTCCTTGTCGTCCTTGTGTATTCGCTAGACGCAAAACGCCAACTCCTTGATCTTCTCTGCGACTACGCAAGTCTTGCAGCTCTCCGTTCATTCACTTTCTTTCCCTTGGACTCAACCGGGCTATCCAAAATGCTGATCTTGTCATGCCGCGTCGTTCTTGGGCTGATATCGACGTACCTGAATGTTCACCGGAGGCAGATGTGTCCCTGAATGCTGCATAGCGGCTGTCAGTTATTCTTAAGGAACCTCACTATCTCCCAATCCTCAAATAGCGTCCACACGGATACCAGCCTGGTTTCTTTTCCTCCTCCCGTCTGGCCTTTCTCCAGGATGCTTATCCCTCTGTCCCTTCTTTGCTCGTTCGCGCCTCTTGTTCTGTCGGCTTCTTCGAACAAGGCTTCGACCACGGCTGCTTCGACCACGGCTGCTTCGACCGCGGCCGCTTCTTTAACCAAGACCTCGACCACGGCCACTTCTTCAGCCAAGTCTTCGACGACGAGCGCTGCACCCACAACGCCGAGCAAACTGCCGAAACGAGGCCTCGCGTACGCTGCCACAAATGCCACGGATATATCGCACGCGAACCAAACTGCGAGCGTCGCCAGCTGGGTGTACAATTGGGGCCTCAATCCGCCGGACTACATCGCGACTTCTGGCATCGAATATATTCCCATGCAGTGGGGAGCAGCAGAAATCGAGAATCTCGCTGTTACAGTCAAGGGTCTCGGCGCGAAGACTGTCCTGGTTAATATATTTTACCTTTTATTTTTTTCCGGTGACTCAAGTCTGCGCCAGGGTTTCAATGAACCCGACTATGACCAGCAGTCCAACATCAACGCGACCTATGCTGCCCAGGTATGAAAAATGATGTCTTCTCGCGACGGAAAGATAACGGAGTAAAATTAGTTATGGATGCAATATATCGAGCCCTTGAAAGACTCCGGGATCCGACTCGGTGGACCCGCAATCTCGTCAGGCGCAACAGGTCGACCATGGCTCGCCGACTTCATGGCGGCGTGCTCCCAGTGCACCATCGACTTCATACCGTTCCACTGGTACGTATCTCTGGCAGACAGGCTTCATCACAACTCACTCATGCGATGTGCTGCCCAGGTACGGATCGGGCACCGGCGGCTTTTATGACTACCTCTACCAGTTGCACGGGCAGTTCCCCAATCACACCCTTTGGGTGACCGAATTTGCAGAGACGTCGTCGAACGACAGCGTCGTGCTTGACTTTCTCAACGAAACGATAACGACGTTGGATGGATTAGACTTTGTGGAACGATATGCATGGTTCGGGTACTTCGTGCGTCGGCGTTTCTCCTCCCCATGGGATACAAATCCTTACTTACGTTCACTTTTTTTCTATTTCTCTAGCGACCGTCAGCCGGTTCTCACTACAGTCAGTCTTTCTTTTGGCTGAATCGCCGGATGACTGAGCTGAAGGACATTTGTCATCAGATCTCTTGGACGTGAACGGCAACCTCAACGCCGCCGGGCAAGTCTACGTCGACGCCGCCACGAAGGTCGTCAACGCGCTGCCGAATCCCACCGGCTCGGGAACACTCCCCAACGAGCCCATCAACAGTGCAGGCGGCTACACGACTGTTTACCCCGCATCCGATACTGGCCTGACCCCCGCCTTTGCGACAGGAACAGGAAACAGTGGCCTCCGCACCCGCGCAGGGGAGGGACTAGGGACTAAAATCTGCGGCCTGGGCGGGGTGATGATGCTGGCGGCAGCGTTCGGCGCGAGCCTCGTTTGGTGATCGTTGCAGTACATTTGGACTTTTAACTGGGTTTGGTACCGGAACCGGAATTTAGATTCGGCGGACGGGATAAGTATTGGACACGACGCAACACTCATTTGTATGTTACATATGTTATTCTCTTACATAGGCCTTGCACATTTTCCAGGCACTCATTTAATATAAACAGCTGAAACATCTGACCCTGATGGATTACTCTTGTACAACGACGAAACCCTCCTGCGGCTCCCCGATAGCTATCCTCAATCCCGCCCATATGCAGTCCGTCAACGCGGCCCCATTCGCGCATGCGAACACCAACGTCGACGCGTAGAAGAAGTTCGCGTTTGCAGTGCCTTGATTGAGCCATAAATGGTGGAATAATGGCATGAGCAGCGCGGCATGTAAATGCAGCAACGTCGTGACGATAGGGTATCTCAAGTCTAGGGTTTTGATTGGGGACAAAAGCGGGGGGAAAGGAACAGCGACGGACATGGGTATAGTTCGGGGAAGACCGAGATCATGCTGAGGAACAGGCCGGGGTCTGCCATGGTCGGGTAGGACTTGAAAGTACCCAGGATCCCGAGGAGGATGAATGCGGCAAATAGTGGGTCGTATCTGTGTCGCAGGTAAGAATTCCCCTGGGGCGTATCGGCGATATGGCTCACTGGAATTTAATGCAAACGGGGGCCACGTAGATGAGGAGGTGTACCTGGATTCACAATAGTGAGCTACAGGAGAATAGTAACCAACGAAAACCCCACAGAGAACACCATCAAGAAGAAGGGCCTGAAATGGTCGAACATTTCAGTGAAAAAATACCACCACAATCCAACGTTTGGTGTTAGATCGGGTAGGGTGAGACTGACGAACGGTAAGAAATACTTCGATGGGGGAGATATTGTGGTTTATGACCTTGCGCCCCACGTCTGCGGAACCCAGCTCCATCCGCCGGAAACCAGGGCAGACGCCAAAGTGAGCACGACGGTAAAAACGAGGAATTCAATGAGCAGAGATATTATCTTCTTGCCGTTGCCTGCAAACGACCGAGGCGATGCTAATTGGGAGATTGGACTGCTGGCTATAAGCAGAAGCAGCGGTGCTAGCAGAAGCACTGAGGACAACGATATTTGTAGGAGGAAAGCTGCCGCCAAGAGTGCGGGGGATGCAGCGCCTATCCGGGATTGGTTAGAAAGCGAGGTGAAGAATACTGGATCAAACCTTTTGCGGCAAACATCAAGGCGAGCAGGGCGAACGTGTTTTCAAAGGTCGATGTTGACAGAGCCAGCGTGGACAAGAAAATGTAGGGGTTCAAGAGATATCTAAGACTTGAATTAGTCTCGTGTCGCGCAAAGGTACCAACCACGAACGCTGCAGCAATTAGACCGTCTCTTGAGGTTTGCGCGACACGTTGACGGGTTCTCCAGATTTGGACCAGAGCCCAAGCACCGAGAGCATCAGACAACGTCCATATTATTGAAGAAATGACCCTCGATCTCGGCAGGACTGTGGTAAACAGTGAGAGAAAGAGCGGCGACTGTGTGTCGTCAATCGGAGGGTCGAGGGGGTCGTAGTGTACCTTACATGTCGGAAGACACCGCCAGAATATGGGTCAATCCCATTTTGAAACAAGTAGATGCCCTCCTGTACTAGGTCCTCCAGTGAGCGCAAAGTCGTCAACGACGGTAAGGTGTCCCACAATTCAGGTATGATGTTAGCGGCGACGAGAGCTGGTGGTTGTGTTTTAACGCGTCGGAAAGACTTGTTAGGGCCAGGAGGAGGCGGCCGGCGACCAGTAAGGGAAACACAAGGCTGACATCGAGCGAGGACTTCATGGAGGAGAAACGCGTTTGCCAAATACAGCCAAAATAAAGGCTTGACGCGTCCCATCACGTTCAACCTTGCAGAATGTCTCAATACTCTTTGTCTGCGCAGGCCTACTTCAAAATATTCTTTCACGCGGCGAAGCACCCTCAGAGCTCGGTAAATGGCGTTCTTTTGGGCAAAGAGGAGTCTGGCAAGATCAGCATCGTGGACGCCGTTCCTTTGCTTCACCACTGGACCAGTCTCAGCCCTATGATGGAGATCGGTCTGGACCTCGTGAGGACATTGCCTTCACTCTGCTACCTTGCGCCAATGGCATTAGAAAGGCAGGTAGACCACGCCGAGTCGTTGGGCTTGAACCTTGTGGGATATTATCAGGCTTGCGAGCGGATCGACGACACGGCATTGGCGCCGGTAGGTGAACGAGTTGCGGGGAAGCTGAAAGACGGGTTCAAAAAATGCGGTCGCCCTGGTGGTGCGCTCGTTTCGTCCTTTCAGCTTCGCCCACCTCACATTATTATCGCAGATTGATGGTGAAAACCTGGCTTCTGGCGAAGCTGCCTTGGTCGTAGGTCCCCTCAGTTTCGCCGTCTGTCCCGAATTCACTCGGCGTCT
>JARJCM010000801.1:0-19798 GCA_029233265.1 Mycena alexandri | reverse complement strand
GGTAACAACCTCTCCACATGTTCCCTCTTGCCTTCCATCGCCTCATGGCAGATTTCATCACCTCATGTTTCATTTCCCAAGATCAATACTGATACAGGTCGAACTTCTCTTACCGCTTATGGACTTCCTATTCTTTCAACCATATGCTCGTTCCACATGTTACTCCTTATCTCCTTTACACTAAATTAGGATCCTACACTATTTAATCAGCTAGCATACTCCCGTTCTTCAGTAGTTTAATAAACGTCACTTCCCCCCTTCCGGAGTGGTGCCAGTCGCTCCTCTCTTCCCCCCAGACCCTTCCTCTTCCTCTAGACGATACCTGGCAGTACACGCTCACCCTGCACCTCAGTGGTGTTGTGTCAAGCAGCTCCGCCGATCCTCTCTGTCGACTCCGGTTTACTCCGGCCTACTCTCCGGCACCCCGGTTATTCCGGAGTACCTTGTACGACTCCGGCCGACTGTTTCCACTATCCCGTACCCGCGGCTTGGCTCGTAACACACTGCATTCATACCAAAGGGCAGAGGCTTCGGCAAAACCTGCATCCAGTGCGCTGACAAGAAGAAGGCAAAACGCGACGGGAAAGCGCGAAGAGGATAAAGAGAGTAGGGGGTCGAGTCCAGATGAGGACGACTTTGGCAGGAATCTCGGTCTTCTGTCTCTGACAGACTTCCTTGATGCTCTCACGGAATATGATGAGATTCTCGAGCTCGGCGCGTGCGTCGACCATCTCATCTATTTCGGGCTCTCGGCGGGAGTGTGCCGACGCGTTGGCGGAAAAAATTCGGAAAGAGATGAAATACCGTTTCACGTGCGTGCATTGGCCGTTAACTGAGTTTTCAGAACTAATTTTCCCCCCAGATATCAGAGTAAATATGATCACAAACGGACTGATTCGACGCGATTCATGTATCACTGTGCTCAGTCCATTTCGAGGCAGCACAAATCGAAGAAAAATCAGCGTGAGGGGCGCGAAACCTCGGGACAAAATTGTGATGGAAACATTTCCCTGCAACGGGTGGCTCCATATTACCATCATGGACTGGGACCCACCTCGCGTATGTCAAGATCAAGCACGAAGAAAACCACATCCCTTATTACTCAATTGATGTCCCCCCCGATGTCGTTGACTTTGTGCATAAGAATCATAAGCTAACGACAACCCAGGTACGTCTGTATCACGTTCTCAAATTTATATGTCTGATAAATGCGTAGTTGTGGGATGAGATCCTGAAAGTTCACCCAAACCCGCCATTCTCACGCAAAGTCATTCACTCGATGTGGGCCGACATCAATGCCAAAGAGTGGAAGCGCGACCCCGACGAGCTCAAATCTGCAAAGATTATTCTCGAAGAGTTCAGTGACTCTGCGCCCGACCCAGAGACCGGCAAGAAACCACTTTACATACACCGTTGAAAATATTCCTCTTTCCCGATGTACCTGGTGTTACTGCCATCGCATTTCCCTCCCCAATATTCTTCGTGAGGTGGGTGGTTGAGTTTGTGAGTTATCTCTGGATTCTGCTTGTAAGTTGTTACCTTTATTCTCAATGCTTTACTAACATTTATTTAGGGGACACGAACGGCTCACGCTACGAAGTCTTTGCCCTTCTTGGCGAGGTCTATGGTTCCGGAATGCCGTTGGGCTATCTCCTCATCCAAACTTCGTCTATGGCTCCTGCCGGAGCCAAAGAACGGTTTATTAAAGACCTCCTTTCGCATTTTAAATGTGTCTGGAAGGTCAGGGCCATTACCACCCTCTCTGTTATGTCCATGCAAATCAGTCTTTCATTTTTTCCCATTATCGGTTCTGGTCGCACTCAATCCAACTCTGATCGTGCTCCCGTCACCCTCCGGACACACCATCACGCACTACATCAGACCCTGCACCACTTCCGGTAATACTCCAGCACCACTCCAGCTCACTCCGATCGATTAATGGTTCACCTGCTCCCGGACCTATCCCGGAATACATAGCTCTCGTCCAATCATGGATTGCTGAGTACTTCTTCCTTAATATCCACTTCGCTTTCATTACCTTACCTTCTTGGCCAACTCCGGCTTCACTCCTCACCTCGTTCACCCTCCGGTCATCCTGGTTAATCCCGGAACCTCTGGACTAGTCATCCAGCCCCGACCGGTTCTCTGCGGTCATCCATATCGCCCCGGAACATTCTACCTGAACATTCCACCTGTACTTCACACTGGTCCTTCACTGTGATACAGGTTGTGGCACCTCCGCACTCCTTGGTACATTCCGGACTGTGATTATGTAATCACTCCGAACTCCGGTCCTCCACGTTCCTTGGTTCAGCTCCACTTCACCCACGTCGTCTCGGACCTCTGTCCTTATGCATTGGAACTCTCCTAAAGGACTGCCAATGTCCTCCGGAATGATTCCTTGCAACTATGTCCACTCCGGCGACCCGGAGCTCCCAAAACCACCAACACTTAACACCAGTACCTTGGAACTCGTTCATCTCGACTACCAACATGCCAGTCCAACATCTGGTACAATTATGCGCTATTCATCTATGCCCCATCACTCCTGCTCTCGTTCCAGTCGCTCCGGACATATCTCCGGAATCCGGAGTTACCCGGAGTTACCGGAGTCATCAGATTCTCCCCGGAACGTTCGCTATTATGCCTTATCAACCCCTCTTCCATTTATGCATCCCTTATCACTTCTCATCTATTGTTTCAACGCTCTCATCACTTCTCCTTGTTATCTTTTCATATGCTTCACGCTTCCATCACATTCCCATCATTCCCCGTCGCTTCTTCATCTGCCTCAAGGCAGATGTCATAGCACTTACATCTTATCACTCTTCTATCCATCCGTTCATCTATCAAACCATATGCTCTACCTTTCCCCTTTCCTACTTCCTATTATTCCTTATTCCCACTTCATCTCTTTTGCCGCATGGTAGTGTCTTCTTCCATGTGGTTCACTTCGTTTCATGTTGCTTCACATTGCCTCATGTTACTTATTCCCTTTCGTACTAATTACTTGTCCCCAGTATAAATACCGGTACTTTACATCTTGTACAGTATCCGAAAAATAAAAGTTATCCATGCTTCCCTCTCATGGACTGTTGCCAATCGTCTCTTGAGGTTCTGGTCTATTGCCTCTCGACGTCTCCCTCTTTATGGCCTTGCTCCCGTCTCCCTCTGGTTCCCTCTTGTGACTCCGGTCACTCCGGTCACTCCGGTTTCCGGTCACAACTCCGGAGTCCTCGCTCGGCCATACCAACAACTGCGGTTCAACTCCGGGTTGTCTCCCGTGTCTTGGATATGCCTCTAGTCCGCTCCGGCGCACCGCCTTTGCTCCATCTTCATGTCAACTATTCTGGTTCACACCGGAACCTGCGCTGGACGACTACCCAACAAACACCGGTTATGCTCTTGTGTCTCCGGTCCAGGCTATCCCTGTCCCGTCGCCATCTTCGAGCTCGTACGACTCGGACCTTGGCATAGGACACTTCCCCATCTCGCAGCCCGAGGCCAGTCAGTCGGTCACCCTAGCTGAGTTGTGGTGTTCCGAGAAGTGGCTGATCTAGACATCTGTTCATCTCCGGTTCGCGGCTTAGCCCGGCTCCGGTCATATGATCGGATATTCCTTCCCTCTTGGCTCAGCGATATAACAGTATTTTTCGGATCCTCTGTCTGGCCTCATCTGCTTGCTGTGTCATCATGCATGCAGATAGTCCTCTCACCGCTGTGCTTGTGTATCTGGATTCCGGACAACAACTCCGGTGATCAACATCCATTGATCCTTGCATTTCCACTCATTCCCTCACGACCCCTTACGACTTCGCTGCACTCCGGCTGCCCTTGTGGCCCCGGGTGTATTCCGGTTGAATTCCGGACTTCCTTATCACGACTTCCATCCACTCCGGTTGCCTCTACGGTCCGGAGTGAACTCCGGTGCACTCTGGAGTCTTCTCCCATGACTCCTACTCACTCCGATGCATTCCGGAGTCTTCTCCCACGACTTCTACCCACTCCGGTCGCCTCTCTGAGGTTCCGGGTGGTTGCAGACTCTGTTTGCTCCATTTGTCCATTCCTAACGACTTCTACCCATTCTGGTAGCTGCTGTGCAGCCCCAGATGGATTCCGGACTATTTTCTGGCCCATTTTCTCACGACCCTCACGACCACGGGAATATTACCAGCTTGCCGCCGGTTCACATTCCCACCCATCTCCGGTCTATCCGGACTCTATACCCTGGTGGTGATCATCTCCTGTCGACTAAATGTCACATGATTTGCATCTCTTGTCACTCCTGCGACGTCTCCGAACTTGCAGGAAAACCCGGATCCTGCTACATCACCGCTCGCGCTCCGTTGAGCTGCAAGGTTGAAAAGCAACATAATCCGCTACCCCCACATCTTCTTTGACCCTGTGCGCGCACACCTCAAGCATAAAGCTTGAATCCTGTTATGGCCTTTCCGGTTACGGAAGGACAGTCCGGACTCTTACCGGTTGGCCCCGGTTCCACTCCGGTCCCTGTCTTCGCCATGTCTCCCGACAACCACCAGTCCATGATCCTTCTATGGATATCTTGTGGCTTTGATGCCAGCGCCCACATCCCGGACTTTGTCCTCGGGCGTTCTTTCCGGTTCTAGGGCTTGTCAGGCCTTGTCCTCGCTCCGGACGACATTCTGGTTGCCACGGCGCTTGACCTGAACAGATAAGAGCTCACCGGAAGCATCTTCATCGATAGCTTTCCACCGCGCCTCTGTTTCGGACTTTCGCAATTCCTCCGGTCGTCACTTCCGCTCGTTTCCGGAATCTCGGCTACATGCCTTGTTCCTCTCGAGCACCACTCCGGTTTGGCTAATGCCTCCGGATATACCCCGAAGCATCCCCGCTTCACCATCCTTCGACAACTCGACACCTTGTCTTTGTTGTTCTTCGGATTGGTTTCTTCCGGAACGTCTGACCTCCGGTCCACGTTCTTATCCCCATTTATCTCCCCTCCTGTTCATCCTGCCCAGTCGATTGGTTGGTTTCCAATTCCGGTTATCGACTTGAATCTCTCTTGCAGCAACAGCTACATTGAACAAATGTATAAGAGCTCACCGGGGAATCCTAACCAGATTACTTCCACCGAGCCCGCATTCTCAACTTTTGCCTCGCCTTCGGAGAGTTCTCGTCACCACTCCGGTTTTTCTACACCTTTCTTTTCGACTCATTGGCACCCCTTGGAGCTGGATTGCTCATACTCCACCTCCTCGTTCCACTCCGGTTTTTCCGGAGCTGAACTCGGGTTGTTTTCCGGTTCTCAATCCCGGACCGCTGGAACTCAACCACTCTTCCTTCCGGCCGCTTACTGCAGTCCCCGCAGTAACTCCGGAACGCTCAGGTTTCAGCTGGGAGCTTCAATGTGCTCGCTGTTATCCTTTGAGCACCTCCGAAAATTTCGAACCTTTTTCAGTCCGAGTTCAGATCAATTTGGACATCACTATCACAGCTCTAGGTTGCGTTATCGCTTTGCATCGGCCATATCCGGTATCTGGTGACTATGGCTTGTGATGCCTGCTTCAAATTGCCTCCAAACTCTTCATTTGCCTTTGCCAACACTTTGGCAATGCTGTTTTGTGTTCAGAAAATTTTCATCCTCTCCCTTCGACCTGTTCCGTTGCCCGTAACAGTCTCCGGGTCTTGACCCTTGCCCGGAGTCTACTCCGGTCATTGTTGCCATTCCGGAGTCAATCCTGGTGCTTCGGAGTCCCTCAGGTCGATCTCCAGGGTTTCATTCAGCACCATCCGCTGCTGTTTGCTCCCCTCTGGTTGCACTCGCTCTGTGTGATCAACTCCGAAAATTCCGGAACTCTCAATTTGATCTCTGGACATCTGTTCCATGTTCCAGACATCCTCTGGACTTCTTTGCTGTTGATCCCTCCAGCAATTCTGTCCTTTTGTTCCTGGAATCTTCAACCCTCCATCGGTTTTTATCTTTGCTCTCAGATTTTATCCGCCCCTTTTATTGTCCTTCCCGGTGCGTTTCCGGTCGCCTATCTGGTCTTCTGGCATCGCTCCAACACTCCGCTTCAATGTCCTCCTCCTCCCTCCTCCATCCGACAACTTCAAGCATTTATTCAACTTTCCCCGATGGCTTTCGCCCCTCTGTATTTTTTGGAGCCCTTACAAAACCCTTCCTGCGGGTTTTTTTTCCATGTGGACTTACTTGAATTCTTCTCCGTCGAATTTTCCCACGGTCTCCGGTTCTCCGGGCTCTCCGAGCTCCGGTCCACTCCGGACACCCTAGGATCAAGCACCCGCATGCATCAGTGCCACTTTGGCCTGCACACCAACGTTCTATCCTCCCTTGAGTGGTCTCCTTGACGCCACAGTTGGTGCCCATGGAGATTTCACCCTTCCGGCCTTGATGGCTGGTCTCCATGGTGACAGCTCTTTATTGCGCTGTCATGTCCACCCCGGACAATCCTGTCCTCTGTTGGACTCTCTGGTCATTCTATTGACACTCCTGCCCCATCGGATTTTATGCTTCTTGCCTCTGGTTATTCAAAATGCCTTTGGCCCAACTCCGGTTGACCCGGACATCTTGGTTTAAATTATTTTCAACTTCGACATTTCCTCCGGTGGTCTTCGATCCTCTGTACTTCTTTGGAGCCCTTCAACAAAAACTCTTCTTAGCGAGTTTTCTTACATGTGGTCTTGCACTCCCTTCCCTCCGCCTCTCTCCCTCCAGTCCCTTCCAAATCGCTCCCCTCCTTGGTCCGGTTCCTTTCGGGGTTCCCGGCTACACTCAGTACTCCGGTATTGACCGGAAAATATTCTGGCATCACCTGGACTACTCGCTTGACCATGTGCCTTCAGTGCCAGTTCTTTGACACTGCGCGTCGACGTAACCATCCATGTCTTTGACTGGATTGGTCTTCTATCTTTGAACACCAGAGTCAGTCGCACCCACAGTTGATTCACCCTTTCATCCTTGATGGATGACCTCTGTGGTTTCCAAGACCTTCTTCGTTGAAGGCACTGTAATCCTTGAAAAGGATTGCTTCCCCCTCCGGCTTCATCCTGTCGCTCCGGAATTCCGGACGCTTCTCGTGTCGCCAAACTCGCCCGGACCTTGGCCGGTCTCATTCCCACATATGTTTGGTCAAACCTCAAGCTACTCCGGGTTCCCTCAGTCCTTTCAGCGGCCCTCCAGACGTTTTTGGACTGCTCCCTTCAATTCCAACATCCACTCCTTCTATCCACCATCCTTATCTACTTCCCTTCCACATCCCATTCCTTCTTCAACATCATTCAACTCGGCTTGCAGCGATGCTGCTATTCCTTCATTCTCCAACTCAACTTCCAACATTCCGGTTATCTCTCCGGATTCCCACGCCCTCCGGCTTATTTCATTTCACCTCCGGTATCTTTCCGGCCTTTTCTGTGCACTCCCTGCTGTTCCCTCTCCATCCGTCGAGGCCTTTAGGTTTCCGGTCGTTGCACATCAACTCCGGAATCTTCGTTATGGCTTCCCACACCCACGGATCCCTCTACTCACCCTGTCCTTCAGTCCCTTGAGGGCAAGGAACGTAAAGGGGGGATACTGTTATGTCCATGCAAATCAGTCTTTCATTTTTTCCCATTATCGGTTCTGGTCGCACTCAATCCAACTCTGATCGTGCTCCCGTCACCTCCGGACACACCATCACGCACTACATCAGACCCTGCACCACTTCCGGTAATACTCCAGCACCACTCCAGCTCACTCCGATCGATTAATGGTTCACCTGCTCCCGGACCTATCCCGGAATACATAGCTCTCGTCCAATCATGGATTGCTGAGTACTTCTTCCTTAATATCCACTTCGCTTTCATTACCTTACCTTCTTGGCCAACTCCGGCTTCACTCCTCACCTCGTTCACCCTCCGGTCATCCTGGTTAATCCCGGAACCTCTGGACTAGTCATCCAGCCCCGACCGGTTCTCTGCGGTCATCCATATCGCCCCGGAACATTCTACCTGAACATTCCACCTGTACTTCACACTGGTCCTTCACTGTGATACAGGTTGTGGCACCTCCGCACTCCTTGGTACATTCCGGACTGTGATTATGTAATCACTCCGAACTCCGGTCCTCCACGTTCCTTGGTTCAGCTCCACTTCACCCACGTCGTCTCGGACCTCTGTCCTTATGCATTGGAACTCTCCTAAAGGACTGCCAATGTCCTCCGGAATGATTCCTTGCAACTATGTCCACTCCGGCGACCCGGAGCTCCCAAAACCACCAACACTTAACACCAGTACCTTGGAACTCGTTCATCTCGACTACCAACATGCCAGTCCAACATCTGGTACAATTATGCGCTATTCATCTATGCCCCATCACTCCTGCTCTCGTTCCAGTCGCTCCGGACATATCTCCGGAATCCGGAGTTACCCGGAGTTACCGGAGTCATCAGATTCTCCCCGGAACGTTCGCTATTATGCCTTATCAACCCCTCTTCCATTTATGCATCCCTTATCACTTCTCATCTATTGTTTCAACGCTCTCATCACTTCTCCTTGTTATCTTTTCATATGCTTCACGCTTCCATCACATTCCCATCATTCCCCGTCGCTTCTTCATCTGCCTCAAGGCAGATGTCATAGCACTTACATCTTATCACTCTTCTATCCATCCGTTCATCTATCAAACCATATGCTCTACCTTTCCCCTTTCCTACTTCCTATTATTCCTTATTCCCACTTCATCTCTTTTGCCGCATGGTAGTGTCTTCTTCCATGTGGTTCACTTCGTTTCATGTTGCTTCACATTGCCTCATGTTACTTATTCCCTTTCGTACTAATTACTTGTCCCCAGTATAAATACCGGTACTTTACATCTTGTACAGTATCCGAAAAATAAAAGTTATCCATGCTTCCCTCTCATGGACTGTTGCCAATCGTCTCTTGAGGTTCTGGTCTATTGCCTCTCGACGTCTCCCTCTTTATGGCCTTGCTCCCGTCTCCCTCTGGTTCCCTCTTGTGACTCCGGTCACTCCGGTCACTCCGGTTTCCGGTCACAACTCCGGAGTCCTCGCTCGGCCATACCAACAACTGCGGTTCAACTCCGGGTTGTCTCCCGTGTCTTGGATATGCCTCTAGTCCGCTCCGGCGCACCGCCTTTGCTCCATCTTCATGTCAACTATTCTGGTTCACACCGGAACTGCGCTGGACGACTACCCAACAAACACCGGTTATGCTCTTGTGTCTCCGGTCCAGGCTATCCCTGTCCCGTCGCCATCTTCGAGCTCGTACGACTCGGACCTTGGCATAGGACACTTCCCCATCTCGCAGCCCGAGGCCAGTCAGTCGGTCACCCTAGCTGAGTTGTGGTGTTCCGAGAAGTGGCTGATCTAGACATCTGTTCATCTCCGGTTCGCGGCTTAGCCCGGCTCCGGTCATATGATCGGATATTCCTTCCCTCTTGGCTCAGCGATATAACACTCTCAGACAAGGATTGGTCGGAGATTAAAGCATTTATGGCGGTATATCCCCAGGCAAAACACCAACTCTGCTTTTGGCACGCCCTTCGTGCCATTAAAACTCGACTTGCGATTCTCCGAAGAACACCTGCTCATTATGACGTCGAGCATGCTCATGCAGAGTTCGATTGGATCGCATTGAACTTTGTTCCCCTTGGACAGTCCAAGGAGCTTAACCCCGTACGTTCTTTTATTTTGATTTAAATATGATGTTATAAATGTTACACAGGATACATATGTTGCAACCACCTCTATCCCTCATGTCACTGTTCGACTCAACGGAGTTCCGGTCTCCGCGCTTCCCAAGCCGCCGGCAGAACCCTCCTTAACACTTCATTTGAATGGTGTTGTCCGCGCTGTCATTCCTCGCCAGCATCGCATGGAAAATGGACCACCAGCACCATTTGAGGGACCTTTGGACGATGAGGGTCAGAGTGGTGTTGACAATGAGGAGGGTGATCTCTTGGATCAAGTTGACAATTTTTTGGAGAAGGATGATGAAGCGGACGCTGAAGATGGCCCTGACTGGATGTTCGAAGAGGGCGAGAAGAGAACCAAGGACGAAACATATACTTTCTGTCCCGCCCCTCACCGGCACTTCCTTCTCCGGCTCTTCACCAAGCACTTTTGTCAACATCCACTGTTTCCTACACAGGATGGCACGAAGTCGGCGGACCAGATTCGGCGAGAGGCCGTGTTTGAGATGTACAGTTTTTGCGAGAAGCGCGGACTGCGGGAGGTCTGGGGTTATTTCTGGACATCCTGGTACGCACCGCAGCGCTGGAAACTCTGGGCGCGATCCTCAGCACCTTTTGTGTCTCGACTTCGCACCACAATGAATGTCGAGAACTTTTGGCGCCAACTCAAACACAACTTCCTTCATAATCATGTTCGCCCACGCCTCGACCTCCTTGTCTGGATCCTAGTTACAAAGGTCACCCCGGCCTACATGGCACGGGCCCATGCACTCGAAGACACTTATCGTGTTGGGCGTGCGAAGCCGCTGACGCCGTACCGGAAAGTATTCAAGTCCACTTGGCGTGCCCTCCAGAAATTGCCGCTCAGCGACGATGCCGACAAGAAATACATCACCTGCATCGTGACATGGACGTGCACCTGTCCGGGCTTCAAGTACAATGCCTGCCTGCTCTGCAAACATCTTGTGCAAGCCGTTGGGGATGTCCCTCCAATATTTTTCATTCAAGTTGTCCGCCGTCGTACTGTTCCGTTCTACCGCCACAAAGCACTCACCGGGGCGGACTACGTGACTGCGGGGGACGGCAGTATCAGTGACGGTGACGATAACACGTGGTCAGGAGATCCTGAGAGTCTACGAGGTGGGGGAGGCTGGGCAGACTTTGACTTCCACAGCACAGTTTTATTGGGTAAGCACGCCCGGTCGGATTCGGACGACGAGACCATAGACCAAGAAGAGGTGCGAAGAGGATTCTCTCCGGATAGCAACGACAGCGAGGCAGGGCAGGCATTTATGGACATCGAAAGTGACAGCGAGGATGAGGAGGAGGCAAGTAAAATTCTTCGATGATTCGACGTCAGGGTGTTGATTGTATTCCAGCGCCAGAAATATTCGGAACAGCTCCTGAAGCGTGCAGCTGAGCTTGAGGAGGTGGCTCAGATGTTCAGAACTCAAGCCGCCGCCAACAACTCGCTTTGGACGAAGAGTGTGGTGAAGCGCGACATTGGGAAAGATGCCAGTCAATTGTTGGGGGATGTCAAGAAGTACGGGTTCACGGGCCGGAAACGGAGGACCACCTGGCCTCAGAAGAAGAAGGGGGGTAAGGATAGGCGGCGTGTATTGAACACTATGGGTTATGAAGTTCCGGAGTAGCCCAAAAAATATTTCAATTCTCCCTCCGCAATCAATTCTACTAGTACTTCAAAGAATAAAGAACGGGGTTGTTGAAAGAAAAGTTACAAACATTGGCACTATCAAGGGTGAAGATAATACTCGAAAGAAGGTGTGGCGGGCGGGCAGTATCAAGAAAACAGAAAAAGTTGGAAAAGGGAAATAAATCAAAAAGTCGGAGACCAACGAGATTCGAACTCACAACTGATTGTCTCGCGGAGACATACTGAAGAGCCGGCAGAATCACCTTCCAAGTAGACTAAAGAGGCTGTGGGATTTGGAAGTTCAATAGCGTACATCATGTGCTAGTATGCGGGACAATTAACACGGGAAAATATTCCTAACTCACCTTCAAAACCGCTCTGGAAAAATTCCCCGCCTAGATTGCTAATGAACGACATTGAGATACCCTCCCAGGCCTTCAGGTGGCCCATTTTAGGCCAGAAAATTGCAGAATGGCTCGACATAGGCTCACATCCCAAAAGGGGACCAAATCACGTTACCCGGAAAATAGTGCTGGGTCAATTGGGTAGACTCAGGTCCCAGATCAGAAGGCCGCCAAAAGAGCAGAATCGGATGCAACAGTGAGAGTAAAGGGGATACGGACTGAGTACAGCTTGCGAACCGCCGCCGAGCGCGCTGGATTCCAAGGAATTCGGCCGGGAATTGAGCGAGAAAAGTGGGAAACAATCCAGAGGCTGACGGCCGAATTTGTCCAAAAATGAACGTCCTAATTAGACGAAACGACGGTCCGAGATCGATAGCGCCTTCGAAAAGACGGCGAACGCACCTCGAATCATCACGTTTGGGTCAAAACTGAGCGGGAAACGAGTCGTACAAGATGGGAGGTCAAAAGCTTTGTTCTTATTTATAAATTGATGGAGGTGCCATTACTTCGGCAAAGAGCTGTAATCGAGTTTAGAACTAGTTTTATAGTAGTCTAATTCCGCACGGTGCGAATGCTATACTATCCTTTTCCACTTTTTTCTCCGCTCCTCCTGACGTCGACGCCCGGGGCGTCGCTCGCCAAGCACGGGAATCGAGCCGTGCCCTGAGTCACTCCTGGCCGGTGTGATACGGACTGCGGTTCCGTGAGTTGTCTGACCGGGTGTGGTATAGTCAGGCAAAAGCACGAAATTAGTTCGTCCTCTAGAGGGAAATTTCTCTGTCGCGGAGATTCGTCTGCTACTGTAGTACACGCAATGTTATGTATTTTTAAAAGGTGGTGGTGGTGGTACAGTTCCTTCCGTACGGAATGAACAGTCTCGCTAGGTTCCTCGAGGATTTATTTCCTCGTTGGGGGGCTAGCCTTCCAGGAAAACTTCGATCGGAGGGTTTTCTACACTTGCGCGAAGGGGCAACGCTCCGCAAGATGAACGCCGTTCCGTGTCGAGATGCCTGGGCTATATGGTTCCTTTTCTTATCCCCTTGCCTCGTATAGGTTGGGCAAGCAGTATCTTCAGAACTGTTGAACACAACGCGTACGGGTTATAGCGTAGTCCTTCGTAACCCGGCTTTTTCTCTACGCTGTGGTGGTACGGCCAAGGAGTGTCAATTCCGTGGGCGTGTGTGTGGCGAAGTGGTGAGAATGAATCGTGAAGTGGTTATAATCGAATTGGATAAGCCTTCCGCGACGATGGGGGTGGTACTCCGCGCACGGATCTGCATTCGAGGCCCAAGCCAACGGTTACACGCTGCTAAGTTGGGCTGCTGGCCGTTTGGAAGTTTCGCCGCGCGTACTACAACCACGCGAGCTATCAACACCGATGTTTTCTATAATTCCTTCTGGCTCGTTCTATTGAGCTGGAAGTACTACGGACAAGCCTCCTTGATTGAAGCTTTGGCCCAATTTGACCTTGGTTGATCCCACGGAGGGCGGCGCAACCTGAGCGAGTATGTATTTTGACTAGATTCTCACCCCGTATGATCGAGGGGGAGTAGCTTAGGTATGAGCAGTGGGAGGTAATAAGATGCATTCTTCTACGGACGTCCCTGCTTTTATACTAATTTCTTTCCGACCGCCGCGCGCGACCTTGTTCCTCATTCGTCCACGGACCCCTTTCAACACTGCCCTCCTTGCCTCGCGGCGAGGATCTCCATGCTCTCCCGTGCGCTTGAAGGAGATACCTAACCCACGGACCGTAACGTTGCTGCCCGTGCGCCCAATTTCCGTACTCCGTAGCTCGCACCTCCTTCCGTAGCCTTGATATGTACCGCGTGGCGACACTTTCCGTACCCCGTGTAGTACCTGTTCCGTGTTCTGCGTATGCGTCGTGTCGATTTGTTAATTTTCGTGAGGTCCGTGGCGCTTTGGGGATTTATTTGGTGGTAGGCCTGGTGGCGTAACTGGTAACGCGCGCCCTTGTAGTTCCACTTCTACGCAATATGACAGTTGCGAGACCCTGCTGGTTGTTCGAGGTATTGGCCTGGTGGCGTAACGGTAACGCGCGCATTTGCAGTCGACTCTCCACGATATTACAATTGCGAGACCCTCGTTCGATTCGAGGTCAGGCCATGTACCTTTTTCCCCGCAGGAGAGAATCAACCGTGGGTCGACACCTTTTCTTTGACTTCTTGTAGTGTAGACCCGGTGGCGTAACTGGTAACGCGCGCAATTGTAGTCTCTTCACAATATTGCATAATTGCGAGTCCCTCGTTCGATTCGGGGTCGTGTCGTTTTTTGCTTCCCTTTTCCCACAGGAGAGAATCAACCGTGGGTCGACACCTTTTCGACGTCTTGTAGCGTAGACCTGGTGGCGTAACGGTAACGCGCGCATTGTCGGTTCCTCGCAATATTGCACTATACTGCGAGTCCCTCGTTCGAATCGGGGTCAGGTCGTTTTTGCAACCTTTTTCTGTGCGTGCTCCGTAGTGCGTATTTGCCTTTTTCAGCCACGGAGAGAGCGTATCACAAAGTGATAGCTCACACCGGCACTCCACTCCATCTCACACAGCCGGGCTGTACTATCAGTTCCAATGGGTCAGAATTCTCCCAATGGGTTAGAATTCACATTATTTCTCTGTCCCCTTTGCTCCTTTTCCCCCGGAGTTTTCCGGGATTAACTCGTGTAGTACTCCTCTGTATCCGTGCAAATTCCCTAGGGAATTGAAGGGGAGGAAGGTACTGAAAAGCAGTTACCGGCTGATCAAACTCAGGCTGTTTTTGGAATACATCTATATTCTGCTTTCCCCTCTCCCCGTGAAGCCCCAGGAAAATTAGAGGGCAGTATTGGAATAACATTATCACATTTGGGTGACTCACATTTTTCTGCCGGGCGCAGATTCAACTGCAATTGAGGCGCTTTGGGAGCCATCATCAGAGGCGTGACATATACAATCCCCGCCTACATCACAGTGATCATCAACTGACTCGGCGCCGCTTCCGAGGCAGGGGAGTTGCGATCAATCAGCGGAGATTTGGATGCTGTTTGTGACATTGAGTGACTGGATGAGTCCCCTCCTATTGCAGTTGAACTCGCCCCCGGTAAAAGAATCTAAGGAGACAGAATGTGTTAAAAACTGTTCAATATCACCCTCAAATATTTTTGGAGCTTAAAGTCCGGCGGGAAAAGCAGAATATAGATGTATTCCAAAAACAGCCTAAGTTTGATCAGCTGGTAACTGCTTTTCAATACCTTCCTCCCCTTCAATCCCCTAGAGAATTTGAACGGATACAGAGGAGTACTATGTGAGTTAATCCCGGAAAACTCCGGGGGAAAAGGAGCAAAGGGGACGGAGAAATAATGTGAATTCTAACCCATTGGGAGAATTCTGACCCATTGGAACTGATAGTATGAGACTTCACCCCTCTTAGTTCTCCTGGATCGAACTCATAGTATATAAGAGGAGGACGAGCAGGGGAGCCTTAGCTTCGCTGCTCTCACTCCTCGTCTCTCGCGCCTGTATTTTCCGGTATCAACGAAACACTTCGTATTTCCATCGCCCTATCGAGCTCAATTTATGTCTACCGATGGACCCTCAAACGTCGGCCGTGAGATCTTGCCTCCGAGGCAAGGACCTGACCCCGCTCCGCACCAGGGTTCCGCCGAGAGTAACCCTCAGGTGCCAGAACATGGTGCACAGCACGGTAACCCCTCGCACCTGGCTCCAGCCGGTCCCGGGGGTCAGCCTACTGCTGGCGAAGGTACTCCTCAGGGGCCACAGCAACCTCCTCCGGAGTCGGCTGCACTCCAGACCGCGCGCGCTGAGTGCGAGCTCATCATCAGCCACTTTTGCCTTGGTCGTGTCGCAAAGGGTAAAGCACTCACCGAGATTTATCAGGAACTCCAGGCTGCCAGAGCTAGCGATGAACACGTCGAGACGGCGTTTAACCCCTATCTCGGCGCGGTCGAAGACCACATTCGGCGGGAGTCCAGCGCGGCTGAACGCGGTCGAGGAAACGAGGGCCCCCCCCACCGGGACCCGCACGTGGATCGGGATTCCTCTCCACCTCTGTCTGCAGCCGCAGCACTCCTCAGTGACTTGGAGGCTCAGTATCCCTGGACTGCGACAGATTTTATTGAGTCCTCCATCCATCCTCTTTCTCCCAACCTCACCGAGACTTTACACATTCTCAAGATTTACGGCAAAAATCCCAAGAAAGCAAAAGAGTCGTTGCTCACCTCGCCGCGTTGTCCCGAATTCCCTGACGGCGAGTGGGCAAACATTGTCGCTGGCTGTGCGGTCAGCCTTGATGCTGTCCTCAGCGGCCTGTTCTCTACCAACACCAACGATGAGCGTGCTCAAGTTCTCGGCGACGGCTTGGAGCTTCGTTTCGGCGCGGTCGCTCCTACCAAGTTCGTTAGTGACACGGGTAATTGGACCATTGCATTCGACCGCATGCTCACCGCTACGAAATTCGCCTTCCCCCATCGCGCGAACGAACTCTCGTGCTATCGCGACTACATTATCAGCTTATTTGCCGCAATCAACTCATCCTTCCACGACCGCGTCATCTCCTTCGACAAGACCGTGCGCAAGAGAGTTGCTTCGCGTCGCGACCTCGAACTCACTAATTTTCACGAGTTCATGGACCTCAAAATGGCTGGGATTGACTCCATCGGCGTCGGCGTTGTCGACGTCCAGCGCGACCCGGGTTCCGGCCCAGCGCGCAAGCAGAAGTCGCAAGCCTGCAACAACTGGAACAGTGGGCGCTGCTCCGCGGACGCTGGCGCTTGCCGCCGCCTGCACGTCTGCAACGTCTGCAAGACCGTGGGGCACAAAGGCCTGACTGCCCTGACTGCCCGCAGAATTGACTTTGTTGCTCCTATCGGGCCGCAGGCCGGTGGACCCACAAGTCTTTCTTTGCTCGTTGTCTTCTCGTCTTGCGTGTTCCATCCGATTCCTTTACGTCCAGCTGTGTGGTGTGTTTATCCAAGTCTCGTTTCGGCGGTGCAGTTTGCTGGCAGCAGCATCGCCGTAACCCCATCACTGCCGGAATGTGTTAAATCCACTCACCGTTCTACTCCAGCAACCTCCGGTCGTACTCCGGAATATCGGAGACCTCTCGTCGAGGCTAGCGAGTAGCCGGAGTTGGCGCATTCAACATTCGGAGAATCCTTGGTATCATCAGCACATCGGTGTTCAAGTTCCAAATGCAGTTCCAAAAGGTCTTGGCAGATCTCCCTCCATGAATCGTCAATCGACCTAATCCACATGCCACGCACTCCCTACTTCTATTCTTGGCATAATTTCCTCTACTTAACCGACATTGGGATTGTAATCCAGTCTGATCTCCGAACTCCGGATACCGTTATCGGGACCGAAACTCTGGACGGTCGTCTTGGAAAACCTTTTCCGAAGTCACCATCTTCAAACCTTCACCTCACTTCTATCCATTACTTTCACCTTCTATTCCTGGATCACTACGCTCATTCATGGTCACATATGGGCATTCCGGTAGTGTCCGGAATCCGGAGTATTCACCGGAGTCCTTAACTCTGGTTGGTCTTGTCCGGACCTCACTCCTCATCACTCTGGTTCGTTTCAAATGAATCATTGTGTATTTACATTTTTATAGCCCAACGGGCTCCAAGAAAATCAACAAAATACAAGTACAAAAAATCTACATATTCAATCGCTGTCGCTCAGCACAATTATCTCCGCATATCTCTTCACCACATCACCTTCACCTTCTTCCCCTGCCCTGCGCTTCCACCTAACCTCCAATCACTCGATGCGGAACTGCCGGGATGGGCCCGGAACCGGAACTGGACGCTCTGGCTGCTCGACCTTTACCTTGGTCGTTGTGCACCCACTCCCACTCGCTCCGCTTCCGCTTCCCGACGCCTCCATCATCCCCGGTATGTCAACATCCATTGCGGAGTCGAGGATGTTTCTGAGATCCAACGGGATCTCATCCTCGACCGCGCTGTCGACGCCGCCAACCATCTCCCGCTCCTCTGCTGCGTCCCGCTCCATCAACTCCTGTTCCTCCGTCGTCCATCTCCCCTCGTTCTCCGTCGATTCCACTCCGGCAGTTGCCGGAGTATCCGGAATGACCGGCTCGACCGGTTCCACCTTCGGGAGAACCTCGACGGCTGGTAGGCGGTGTGAGCGCTCGTCTACGTTGCCACTCTCAAAGAAGATGGGGGTTCCGGCGACCGGAGTGAGGGAGCCAGAGCTCCAGGCAGTCGCAATTTGGCCCAGAGCTGGAGTAATCTCTCGACCCATGCGCGGTGTCCCGCGCTGGTCGAAAGAACTCCCATCCCACTCAGCATCACCCAATTGGGGCGGCCTCACCATATCCTCTGACATCGACGACTTCCGTGTTTCGGGCTCCGGTTCCGGTTTCCAACACCGGACCGGACTCGATGGGCGAGCCGAGATCCATATCGACGTCTTCGACGTTGGGGTGGTCGTCGTTGGGAGGGGGCGATGGGGAAATTGACTCCTGCGGTTGAGGAACCAAAGGACCGAAGTCGAACTCTGGTTCCGGAGTCAGCAGAACGTTGCAGAAAGCGTGCAACGGAAGATTCACCTGCTTCTGGTAAATCTCCAGCTCACCCTGGAGCTGGTCGATAATTTCCTGGCTCTTCATCAGCTCCTTCTCCACACCCTGCTCCGAATCCTGGGCCTCTTCCATGAGTCTCTTCGCCTTTTCATAGCCCTCGTGGAGCCTCCTGTTTTTCGTCTGCTCAACGACGAGCTCGCTGTTGAGGAACTCCACCTCCTCCTCCAAACCCTCAATCTGCTCCTCCAGTCCGTCCACGAAATCGTAGAACTGGCGGACCAAATCGTCAAAGGGTCGTTTGGAGGAGGAGGGAGTTGGGGCACGTGAGGTGGTCCGGGGTTTCTTGGCCGGATGGGATTTGGTACTGGAGTACCACTTGGACTCCAGACCGGTGAAACCGTCGCCCCGGAAACCCGTCTTGAAGAACGGTTTCCGGTCTCCGTCGCTAGAATTGGTGACGGAGTGGCGACGCTTCGTCCCCCGCTGCGAACGTGAGCTTCCGGGACGTTTGGAACACCCGGAGTCACTGGAAGCTCGGTGAGAGGGGCCGGCCTGGCGTGAAACGGATCTCTTGTTGATCCTGGTGGTGGGCAGGTTGAACAAGCATTTTGTTCGCTTGTGGCGGCACAACGCGCATGTCTTCTTGCGGGTTTCGCGCAACCGGAGACACGCGTGGTCTTTCAATTGGCAATTGCCACATCCTAAAAATTCAAAAACTTTCAGCAAAAAGAAAATCAAAATAAAACAAAAAATAAGAGGCGTACGTTCATCACCCTCGAAACGAACGTAGTCGGGGTTTGGCCATTCGACCTCCGTGTCGTTGGCCTCCATCCGGGGCCATCCCGTCGTCGGGGTCGGACTCCGCACTCCGGTCGTCACCGGAATCCGGGGCCTCATCCTCATCCCTCTCCGATTCTCCCTCTTCCTCGTCGTCGGCGTCATCCTCAGCACCCGCAGCGCCACCGGGAGCGACCTTGGAGTCGCCCGGCTGCGCCACGGGTCCCAGAGTTTCACGACGGGGTTTGGTGAGCGACTTCACCAAATCCACAACGCTGACATGGGGACTGAGCGCGTCAACCTCTTCTCATACAACGAGAAGACGCTGAGCAAGCTCGTCCGCCTCCGACCTCAACTCTGGCTTCGGCGCCCGGACCAGAGCTCTGAGCTGATGCTGCAGCTCAGACCTCCGCTCGTTGAGCCGCTGCTGCTCCATGGCGGCCTCTTGCGCCTCATCGTCTTGAAGTTGGCGGGCCGTCGCCTTCCCCTTGCCCTTGCTCCCTCCGACGTTTTCGCCGCCAACTCGCCCCGCTCCTTGCCCAGCATCATCACCTCCACTCCCTGCACCTCCGTTCGTGTTGCTGTTGGTTGCGGACATGGTGTTGGTGTTGCAGCTGAGTTCCGGGTGGTGGTAGAAAGCAAAAGAGTTGTTGACGTGTCAACTTACGGCACCGAAAACGTGACTCGGTGCACGGGCCGGGCACGTGA
>JARJCM010000800.1:0-19902 GCA_029233265.1 Mycena alexandri | reverse complement strand
GGTGGTGCTTCTTCCATGCGGTTCACTTCATTTCATTTGCTTCACATTGCCCTCATGTTACTTATTCCCTTTTGTACAAATACTTGTCCTTAGTATAAATACCGGTACTTTACATCTTGTACAGTATCCGAAAAATAAAAGTTTCCATGCTTCCCTCTCATGGACTGTTGCCAATCGTCTCTTGAGGTTCTGGTCATTGCCTCTCGACGACTCCCTCCTATGGCCTTGCTCCCGTCCTCCTCTGGTTCCCTCCTGTGACTCCGGTTTCCGGTCACAACTCCGGAGTCCTTGCTCGGCCATACCAACAACTGCGGTTCAACTCCGGGTTGTCTCCCGTGTCTTGGATATGCCTCTAGTTCACTCCGGCACACTCCCTTCACGTCTTCCTCTTGTAATCATTCTGGTTCGCCCGGAACTGCGCTGGACAACTACCCAACAACACTGGTGATGCTCTTGCGTCTCCGGTCCAGGCTATCCAGTCCCGTCGCCATCTTCGAGCTCATACGACTCGGACCTTGGCATTGGACACTTCCCCATCTCGCAGCCCGAGGCCAGTCAGTCGGTCACCCTAGCTGAGTTGTGGTGTTCCGAGAAGTGGCTGATCTAGACATCCGTTCATCTCCGGTTCGCGGCTTAGCCCGGCTCCGGTCATATGATCGGATATTCCTTCCCTCTTGTCAGCGATATACAGATTCAGAGCGCAACAACACACCAGAATGCAGCACAGGATCCGGCAGACCGTCGAGGATGTCTTCACAAGTGTGATAGGAACTAGGCTTATGCCGAGCGCGTCCCCCCACATCTTCAACTGGAGTCAAAGGCCCACTCTCTCGATGCCTGACCAGCATGGCAACGGCCTACATGCGCGACGACGGCATCCAACGCCGCATAACGATCTTGCGCGCACTGGGAACAGTGTTGGCAACAACACGAGGACGGAAGCAACACAAGAGACCTTGATCAAGCACGGGCCGCCCTTCTACAAGCTGCGCCGCGCGCAGGGCCAGCGCCGGGAGGATGCGCAATGACAGCGTCAAATGCCGGTGCAAACAAAATCCAGAATCAAAACCATCTTCAAGCTTCAAAGTCCTCAAGCAAGTCCTCCCCGACAACAAGCCTCTCGTTGTGCACACGGCTTCATTCTTGTCAAGTGTTATTTTTCCGGCTCTAGTCCCCTCCAATCCCTGTTAATCAAGAGACACAAACACGCATCCGAGCCGCGCCTCATAATAGACTACCATTCTGACTATTTTTTACCTTTGTCACTCTGTCGCAACGTGGTCCTGGGGAGGACGTGACCGAGTACCTATTTTTTTGTACATCCGTAGATAGATTTTGCATCAATTAATCATGTTTGGCACCAACTGAACAAGCGATGAAAAAAAAAAAAAAAAAAAAAACAGTACCGTGGTTTACAAAATGTTCAGAAATGTTTTCTCAAGGTTGGCAAAGATGTTTAGATAACCCCGTGTTGCAGGACCATTGAGGAATTGACATTTTTTACATTTGAGAATGTTTGCGGCTATATTTGGCGATGATCAAACTCGGGTCTCTAAACATGTTGCCCTCAACATTTTAAAAATGTTTCAACCAAACAGCGGTGTAGGGTGCGCAATTGACAAGAGAAGAGGATAACCTGCAGGTTCTGCGCAACCAGAAGAAATTGAAGCGGTGAAGGAAGAGCGTTCAACAATACTTGACGGCCAGCTTTAAGTTGGCTCTCTGAGTGTCGAGAGAGACAGAAAATGCTTGGGACCAGGGAACTGGAGTCGGCAGTACTTTTAAGAGTTACTCCGGCAACAGATTTGGATTTGGATTTGATGCAGTTACGTGACCATTATGTTATGGCCTGAATTTCGCATTTTTCAATTTCTGGCCTGCCCTATTGCCCCCGGAATTCTCCGGGATGCACACCTTTACTAGTATTCTACTCCGAACTAAATAACTAAGAGATACAGAATGAGGAAAGTATCAGAAAGACTTGCCTGTCCATCAAAGTCATTGATGTTGAGCAAGTTGTGGATGTTCTGGCCTTGTAGCTTGCCCAAATGTGCTGCAAAATATTATGTTCCTGTAGTATTGTATATAATTCTCTCTGGATACTCAGATTCCTTTCCTGGACCTGGTCGTGGCCTGTCACATGGGTCACAAGCTCATTTCCTCCAAACACAACTCCCGCGGGCCTGCAAAAGGTCTGAAGATGCTGATAAGACTAATATCATTCTGCAGGCCTCTCAATGTTTTCTGGGAGTACCCGGTGACCAGAGAGGTTAATACATGGTCAAATCCCTGGCTATCACTGACTTTGATGGACCGGGAAGTCTTTCTTGATGCTTTCCTCATTCTGTATCTCTTAGTTATTTTAGTTCGGAGTAGAATATTAGTCGGGTGTGCATCCCGGAGAATTCCGGGGGCACAGGGGCACGCCAGAAAGAGAAAAATGCGAAATTCAGGCCATAACATAATGATCACGTAACTACATCAAATCCAAATCCGCCATCAAATCCAAATCCAAATCTGTTGCCGGAGTAACTCTAAAATTCCAGCGTACTCCGAAGAGCGGGGAAGTAGCGAGTACGGCAACTCCCGGCTGCGAGCCGAGAGCCCCAAGAAAGATGCATATTAGGTAGTGAAAGGCTAATACATCTTTGTACGTAGGCAACCAAATGAACAAAGGTGCGGGATGGTGGGTACTGGAAAATACAGGCGCGAGAGACGAGGAGTGAGAGCAGCGAAGCTAAGGCTCCCGTGCTCGTCCTCCTCTTATATACTACAAGTCCGATCCAGGGGAAATAAGAGGGGGCGGAGAATCTCGTACAGCCCGGCTGTGTGAGATGGAGTGGAGTGCCGGTCAGGAGTGACACAGGGCACGGCTCGATTCCCGTGCTTGGCGAGCGACGCCCGGGCGTCGACGTCAGGAGGAGCGGAGAAAAAGGTGAAAGAGATAGTATAGCATTCGCACCGTGCGGAATTAGACTACTATAAAACTAGTTCTAACTCGACTAATTCCAGCGTACTCCGAAGAGCGGGGAAGTAGCGAGTACGGCAACTCCCGGCTGCGAGCCGAGAGCCCCAAGAAAGATGCATATTAGGTAGTGAAAGGCTATAAAGCTATAAAGAAAAAGAAAAAGGGAAGAGGAGGGAGGGGATTGATACGTGTATGGATTGGGAGTGGGAAGATAAGTAAGAAATAGAAGAGACAGAAAAGGAGATGAGCGGAGCGATGAGGAATGACCTTAATATGCATCTAGGCGTGTCCGATAGTCGGGGGCTGGTGGACAGGGCGCCGAAGAGCATTGCTTGCAGAAGAACGGGGTTCTTCCGGATGTATATCTGGAATGCGTCCGACGCCCAACGACCGATCGCCTGGATGACGTTGGGTGGGACGCCTGCTTCAGCAAGCGAAGTCGCACCGCCGGCGCGGAGAGATTGGCCCGCCACGTCGTGAGGGAAGAAATGTTTGAGGCGTGTGATAAACCACCCCCGCGTCGGTACCGTGCCGTTGGAGCGCAGCCAAAGCTCGCGGTTCAACGGAAACAGCCGGTCGCGTGAGTGGAGATACTGGAGGAAGGGGGCATGAGGGTCGGATTGGCGGTTGGTGCGCTGAATAATGATGGTGTTTCCTTCATAATAACGATCAGCCTTGTGGTAAGGAAGGAAGAAAGAGAAGTCGACGGCAGTGGCTTTCACAGTGTGCCGCAGCGTGAGCTTCCGCGCGTTGCGCCGAAGGAGCGCGTCAGGGACAGTTAACTCCCCGAGGCGCAGTAGCCCATCCTTCCCCGTTGTAAGCATGGTGAGAAAAGCATGTCATCGTGGACGCGGGACAAGCCAATGGCGTCGACGACTTGCAGAACATCGTCCTCAGCGAGAGGGCGCTTTCGGCGCACTGGCACGCCGAATCGCCGCATGCAGCCGGCAAGCGTCCGCGAGACAAGTGGACCATTGCGGCGTGCTCGGACGTCAGGGAAGTACACTTCGAGCTGGCTGCAGATCCCCGAGAGGTAGGAGCCAACGGAGCGGGGATTGATGTGTGCCGACATATAGACGGTGAAGAAGCTCAAAGTTTCTTCCGTTGGTTCGATAGGTCTGTTGTGAATTTTGCAGAAGGTGAGATAGGAGTTGAGTGCAGATGTGTATGTGAGGTTAGAGTTCGGGTCGAGGGCGAGTCCGAGGCAGATGGCCCGCTCGTGAACGAGGCGGTCCAAAGTCCACGGCAGCCGTGCAGGCTGCCGGGACGTTGCGGTGATTGAGATCATCTCGGGACGCCCCCGGCGTACCTTGCGGGGGTATGAAGTGATGGAGTTACGGCGATGCTGCTGCCAGCAACTGCACCGCCGAAACGAGACTTGGAGAAACACGCCACACAGCTGGATGGAAAGAACGCGGCAGGAACATGCAAGACAAGAAGACAACGCGCAAAGAAAGACTTGTGGGTCCACCGGCCTGCGGCCCGATAGGAGCGACAAAGTCAATTCTGCGAGCGGTCAGGACAGTCAGGGCCTTTGTGCCCCGCGGTCTTGCAAACATTGCAGACGTGCAGGCGACGGCAAGCGGCTGCGTCCGCGGTGCAGCGCCCACTGTTCCAGTTGTTGCAGGCTTGCGACTTCTGCTTGCGTGCTGGGCCAGAACTCGGATCGCGCTGGACGTCGACAACGCCGACACCGATGGAGTCAATCTCAGCCATTTGAGGTCCACGAACTCGTGGAAATTAGTGAGTTCGAGGTCGCGACGCGAAGCGACTCTCTTGCGCACGGTCTTGTCGAAGGAGATGACGCGTTCATGGAAGGATGAGTTGATTGCAGCGAACAGGCTGATAATGTAGTCGCGATAGCGCGAGAGTTCGTTCGCGCGGTGGGGGAAAGCGAAAGTCGTAGCGGTGAGCAGGCGGTCGAACGCAATGGTCCAAGTGCCGGAGTCGCTAACGAACTTGGTAGGGGCAACTGCGCCGAAACGGATTTCCACGCCGTCACCGAGAGATTGAGAGCGTTCATCGTTGGTGTTGGTAGAGAACAATCCGCTGAGGACTGCGTCGAGGTTGACCGCCCGCCCTGAGATGATGTTCGTCCACTCCCCGTCAGGGAACTCGGGACAGCGCGGCGAGGTGAGTACTGAGCCCTTTGCCTTCTTGAGGTCTCGGAGGTAAATCTTGAGAACACGCAAAGTCTCGGTGAGATTGAGAGAAAGATGGATGGATGGATGACTCAATAAAATCCGACGCAGTCCAGGGATACTGAGCCTCCAAGTCGCCGAGGGTGCAGCAGCTGCAGACGGAGGAGGAGAGGAATCCCGATCCACGTGTGGCTCCCGGTGGGGAGGGGGCTCATTCCCTCGACCGCGTTCAGCGGCGCTGGACTCCTGCCGAATGTGGTCTTCGACCGCGCCAAGATAGGAGTTGAACGCCGTCTCGACGTGCTCATCGCTAGCTCCGGCAGCCTGGAGTTTCTGATAGATCTCGGTGAGTGCTTTCCCCTTCGCGACACGACCGAGGCGAAAGTGACTGATGATGAGCTCGCACTCAGCGCGCGCGGTCTGGAGTGCAGCCGACTCCTGAGGAGGTTGCTGAGGCCCCTGCGGAGCACCTTCGCCAGCAGCAGGCTGACCCCCAGGACCGGCTGGAGCCAGGTGCAGGGGTTACCGGGCTGTGCACCATGTTCTGGCACCTGAGGGTTACCCTCGGCGGAACCCTGGTGCGGCGCGGGGTCAGGGCCCTGCCTCGGAGGTAAGATCTCACGGCCGACGTTCGAGGGTCCATCGGTAGACATAGATTGAGCTCGATAGGGCGATGGAAATACGAAGTGTTTCGTTAATACCGGAAAAATACAGGCGCGAGAGACGAGGAGTGAGAGCAGCGAAGCTAAGGCTCCCGTGCTCGTCCTCCTCTTATATACTACAATCCGATCCAGGGGAAATAAGAGGGGGCAGAGAAGTCTCGTACAGCCCGGCTGTGTGAGATGGAGTGGAGTGCCGGTCAGGAGTGACACAGGGCACGGCTCGATTCCCGTGCTTGGCAAGCGACGCCCCGGGCGTCGACGTCAGGAGGAGCGGAGAAAAAGGTGAAAGAGATAGTATAGCATTCGCACCGTGCGGAATTAGACTACTATAAAACTAGTTCTAAACTCGATAAAAATCAACTTTACCTCGCTCTTGACCTACCGAGTCTGAGTCCAAGAGGAGGATAAGGTCACAACAATAGTGGCTGAATAGCACTTTGCACCACACGAAGGCTCGGGTCGTGCCGACCTGAAAATGAAACTTGGAACGGATAGTCAAGATAATTGCGCTCGCAACTTCCGCTAAGCTGGAAATTCTTCAGATTTGCCACGGCACATCAGAATCCTTCGTGAAGTCGAACTGAACCTCTAATGTGGAACAGAATTAGGAATGAAAGTCAAGGCAAAGGACGAACCTGGAGGATCATAAAGTCCGAGTCCGGCCATTGAAAATGGTTGAGTTTCATCGACAATGATTCGGAAACTTGAAATCGCCACGTTCCTGTAGGATGCCGAACATTTCAACATCGCCAGTTGGTTCACTGCAGTTCCGCGAAATTTCGGGGTCCTTGCCTTGCGAAATGGAGCTCCTGTGGTCACCGCGAAATCAAAGAGTCATGATCAAGTTGTGCCAATCAAGGAATCGACCCCAAACTTTGATCTTGAGCACGCATCACTGATTGCCGCGGCACGGTCGGACCGGATGTTCCTATTATGATCCACGTGTTTACGATCATTTTACTCTGAAATTCGGTCGTTTCTCTCCGACACTCAAGTGCCATGGGAGCAACCAGACTGAAGCCTGGAACGGGAGAAACGGAAACGCGATCGTTTTGCATTGGATACGATTTAATTCCAACAAACAACGACCTATCAGGTCTTTGTTCAATAATCTTCAATTTGGAAGAAATTCTGATATGCGAGGAGCGCAGATCTGTGGCGGCACCGGATGGAGTACGCGAAGAATCCCTAAAATGATCAAGAAAAAGCCCCTTTTCTCTAATACATCGGAAAGGGACAATTTACGAAACGGTAGTTCCCGATGAGAATGGGATCCGGAGTTGTCCGAACGCCTCTATCTTTCTTCTGTGGACCGTGGGCAAACGCGAAGCCCGAAGCCCGAGCCTATCATAATGGACGTCCTTCTCTCTGTTTTTCCCTGGGCCTCCTTCAAGTCCGCTGAGGACAATAGTGGCAATAGTGGCTTGTTTTACTGTTCTACTGCATTCTCTTTTGGGTTTGTGGAGGTAATGCAACGTTTCAAGCGGCTTTTGTTTGATACATCATTTGCGATCGCCTGCATCCTCCATTATCTCGACTAACCCAACCCAAGAGGTTCTAAAATGAATGTTCTTTGGGAACGAGGTCGGCCATCTCGGAATACCCTAATTTACAATCTCCGTTCCCTGGTCAGAGGACGTCCTGCTGATGCGGTATGTGGACGGATAGTGGGAGGGGCCAGTTGTACCATTTAGACGCCGTGGTATATTTATCGGACGAAAGTGTAGTACGGGGATAGAATGACATTGATGGTTTTGTTTCGGGTAGATTAGCGTTTTGGACAACAGGGCCAAACATCGCCCTTGCTTGTTTCCTCCTTCATGTCCGATACTTCCTCATAGTCTCCTCCGCCTCTCCATCCCGCCCTAGCCCCCCCGCCCATAAGGATACGCTTGATGTATGTCCTGCCCTCTGTCTCTCTATTGCCCTTAACTCTCAGCAGCTACTCGCGACCCTATCGGTCTCTTCCTCCCGCCCTCCACACGCATCCCGCTGCACAATAACGCCCGCGGAGTACGCTCGAGATTATTCTCGCGACTCAACTCCAGTCCTCCGCAGAGAAATCGCGTCGACTCTGAGTACTAGACCCCAATGGCCCTCACGATATTCCCCCCCCATCCCCAGCCGCCTCTTCCGCCTCGGACGGCTCCTCAAACTCGGGCCTCCACCGGGCCCACCACGCACCCCCGTCCTCCCCGACCTCCCCCTGGCTACGCCATTACCGTCCACCGCCAGCTTTGACTCGAAACCAAGCACAAGTACGAGCCCACCACCGCCTCCGGTGGTGTCAAACGCACAACCAAGCCCAAGCCGCCGCGCCAACACCGCCCGAGCGCCGTGCCACCCACAACGCCGTAGAACGCCAACGGAGAGAGACCCTCAACGGCCGCTTTTTGGTGCGTTACTAGGCTTACCTCCATGCGTTGCTAACTTTTTCCCCCGGCCCTAGGACCCTCGTGCCTCCTCCCCAACCCTCTCCCAGATCCGCCGTCCCTCCAAGTCCTCCATCGTCAACTCGAGCATTGCGCACATCAACGCGTTCCCGCCGCCACCGCCAGCTCGCCGCGCAGCAGCTCCGCCTCCTCAAGAACGAGACCGACGCCCTGCGGCACGAGGGTCAATGAATGGCGCATGCGCGCAGGGCGTCCCCGGCGTCGAGGAACCGCGGCGCCACCGATGGCTTCGCCATCATCCTCAGCGGCGAGCTCGAGTTTGAGGCCGGCGGACATGATGGAAGGCGAGGAGGGCGAGGAGGACGGACGACTACGCCGGCGGTGCGGCCGGCGACGTGTATGCGGAAGGCAATACGTCGGCGGACAGAGCTACACCGAGGAGCCGGAAGAGTTCATCCACGTCCAGCAGCAGCAGCAGTCGAACTGATGGCGCAGCAGCAGCAACAGCCGTTTGCACCGGAGATGCACGTCCCGCACCCGCATCCGCAGCAGCCCATGACTATCGCGATCGGCGCGCCCCTCCCGCTGCAGCGCAACCACTCGCACTCGCCGCAGCCACTACGCGTTGCGTCGCCCATGATCGCCAGCCCCCACCGTCGGCCCGCCGCCCGAAGTCGTGAGAACCCCCACGCCCCACGCCGTGGTGTACGACCAGCACGCGCGCCAGCTGCAGCAGCACCAGATGATTGCTGCAGGCCCAGCAGCAGCAGCAGCAGGAGGAGAATGACAAGTGGGCGTATCAGCAGCACCAACAGCAGCAACAAATGCACGCGGTTGGGCGCCAGGGGTCGTGGTGTGAACGCCCCCTCACTACGACTTCCGGCTATAGATGCGCCGCGCGGCTTGTTCCCCATTGTACTTATTCCCGCCTCCCCAACCCTCCCCCTTCCTTCTTGAACGACCCGCGATTGAAACCGGTCTTTATTCTTGCCTCCTTGCCTGCCTGCTGCTTTCCTTCCCTCCCTCCGAAATAGCTGTCTACCCAGTACATACTCGCTCTTGCTTGTTTCCTTCCTCCGTCCTCCAGGCTCAGCCCGACCGTCGTCCTCTGTTTGTTATACCCTCCGCTTGTTACAGTTCTTGTCGAGGGTAAATTTGTTTATTTGTCTGAATCGTGACAGAGAGAAAAATATATAAAGTAGAAAGAAAATAAATCAAAATGCTATAAAATCTTTTTGCGTGCGTTCGTGTCGTGTGAGCAAGTGGGAATGAGGGGTTGTACTCCGGAGATTTTTGGGGGCCCGGTTGGATCCGTAAATTCACGGATGAAGTAATCCTAGAATGGAAGAAAGAGGAGCCGGAATTGGCTCGATTTCATTGGAGACCAGTAAGCCGGCGTACAAAATTCATGACCGGATCTAAGTAGCGCTCATCCATAGAAATATATATCAACCTCTTGCAGTTGACGCAACGCATTCTTCTGTAGCCGAAGAAGAAAGAAAGAAAGAAGAGAGAAAGAAAACATCGAAATCGGTCAGCAGCGCCGCGACAAAGAAAGAAGAAAAAAAACGCACCTTGAACGCAATAATCCGTGCATCGTCCAAGCTGACCCCGTTATACGAATTGTACTGCTGCCGACTGCTCATACACATTGCACGGGCAGGGCGCGACCCCCACCGCCTCGGCCCAGATGCCATAGTCCTCAAACGGGTCGTCTTCCGCGGGGAGGACGCTGCTCGCCGCGTGCACGGTGAGGGGGTTTGAAGTCGAGCACGAGGAACGAAGCGGGGCTCGCGCACGGGGGAGCGCGATGCAGCGCTGCCCCGAGGTCGTCGTGATCCAGTCCGTGACCAACCCCCCCGCGTTGATCCAGCGGCCAGATGTCGGGGCCCCAATCGACGTAGTTGAGCGCGTCCCCGGGCGTGGGTGCGCGGCGAGGAGGAGAGAGCAGGGTGCGCCGGTGCACAGAAGAAGAGGGAAGACGGGGGTGAAGACGTTGGGTGGGGCGGGGAAGGTGATGTTGAAGACGATGATCGAGTCTTCAACGGAGGAGTGGAAGGGCATGCGGGGGTTTTTGCGCCCAGAGACGGAGGGGTTGGGCTCGCCGCGGGCGGTCATGTTCGCGATGCGTGTGCCGGGGACGAGCCGGGGCAGGTGCAGCGTCAGCACGGGTGCCGTCTGGCCTGCGGTGAGCAGCCATAGCTCGAGCGTCGCGGTTGTGGTTGTTTGGTAGCATGAGGACGTCAGTGGAGAGGAAGACGGCCGCCGAAGTAGGTGCTGTTTTCGGCGGTGAGCTCCCCAGAGGAGCATCCCGGCTTTCCAGGTTGTAGATGTAGACGTGGTCCGGTACAAGTGGGGCGCGAGGGTATGCGACAATAACACTTAAAATGTCGCCCACACATTCTAATATTATGGCGCTCGGAATCCCCCAGTGGGATGGGGGGAATTCGATCGACCCTTTGGCTTGCGGGTGTGGGCCGCTCGGCCGAGGACACTGTGACAAATTCGAGTTTGACCACACGGGACTCACTGCCAACGCTTGTTATGAGCGGGTAGGGCCTCGGTTTGTTTGACGGTGCGGTGGGTGTACTGTCCCGTAGAGTCAGTTTTGTGACGGTATTCCAAGCATAAAACAAGGCTCACAAAGTGGCGATTACAACAAGATCGTGCTCGTCAATTGCCAGGCCGAAATCAATGATTCGACTCTGGGACGAAGATGAGGCAATGCGCTCCCACTGGATGGGAGGCGAACTCGTCCCCGGAGGCTCAGTCGGAAGCACTACGTAACGCAACGCCTGTCTGCCCGACTCCCCCAGCCAAAACAGACCTCCCGATAATTCGTACAGACCGGCGGTTCGGAACGGCACGGGAATCGTGCGCACCCAGCTCGGCGTCATGTTGGAAAAGCCACTCTCCCGCGCGCTTAGTCGGGCGATGCGCTCGGAAATGGGGAGTATAGAGGCTGGGTTATCTGTAACATATGCGAGCTCCCGAGCAACTTGGTACCGCAGTTCGATAGAGGATTCAATGAATTCACAGAGATACCGGGAGGTTTGGCGACAGCAGTGGATCGCATCCTTGGGGAGGAAGGTGAAGATGTGGACAAGGAGCTCTGGAGGAAGATCGACAAGTCTAAAGCAGTGGTCCATGTTTCCAGGATTGTATCGGGGGACTCAGTTAGCCTCCGGTGTTTTTAGGCTCCAGTAGAAGCCAGTCGGGGAGCAAGGAGGCGTGCGGGCGGGACGACGAGTAGGTGGATAAACTCGGAGTTTCGGGCGAAGAGTCGGAGAGACGCGACCACGTGAGCGAGAACGTCATCTTGTCCCCAATCGATTGTGGCGTCCAACGCCGTCTGAAAGGATGCAGGTTGTAGAGCGATTGGTTATAGGCGAGTCTACGAGCGTTATGAGTGCGCAGTTGATATTTAATCTAAAAGCTATACGAAGTTACTGGAACATCAAGGCCATCCGTGACGGCGTCAGTCGACATTTAAAGGCTACAAGGCTGCATTCAAAGGCTACGACGCTGCTAGGTAATGTAGTACGGGTATCCATTGCGCGCGACAAGGCTTGTTTTACCACACACCACTCGTCGCGATTCCAACTACATATCCGACCCGTAATCACTGCCTTCGGCATCGGGCTCGTAATCACTGACTTCAGTATCGCGGTTCCACGGCGGTTTTCCGTTAATTTTGCTGTAGGTTAACTGGGTGGAGCTTGTCGGCGTCGTCAAACCATTTCACTTCGAGGGGGTACTCCGCCACATCTTCCCCTGTTTCCTCCAAACGCTTCCTCAACTGCCCTCTCCATCCACCTGCGTAAACCGCGTCGGAAGTGGATAGCGGAATTACGTGGAGCAAAGAAGTGGAATGAGATTCGTCGGAGGAGGGAAGGAGGGGAAACCTTCGCGTCAGGGTGCTCTTCATCGACTCGGAGCTGCCACCACGGAAAGGCAGCTCGAAGATCTGGAGGAGATGGAGGTGGTTGTAGGGTAACGAGATCCGTAAGATAAGGGCAGTGATGGTGGGGAGCAGGGCCCTAGTACATTTCATCACTTTTGCAGCCTGGTGGTTAGCATCGAATGCGACCGAAAGCGTATCGAGGGTCGGAAATGCAGGCAGGCGGCTGAACATCTGCACGACTTCGGACGCAAAAATCATGAGATATGGTAGTAATGTGCAGCTGAATATTGCTCACCGCTATCATTGAAGGATGGATAAGAGAGGGTTGCCGCGAGTTGCAGTAATTTCTCCATTTCAAGTACGGGGTATGGATCTTCCTCACCACTGAAAGTCAATGACTTCAGGTGGAAAGGCCGCGATTTTTCCATGAGCTCGTAGAGGAATATCTCCTCAGGACTGCAGTCGATAAAGGTCAGCTCCTCAAGGGCGGTGAGGTCAAGTTGTGGAACACCAGTTCCAGCTGAGGAACCAGTTTTCGGATGGACCTCTTCACCCTGGGTGTTGCCGAATAAGGTTTTCGCTGCGGACTGAGAGGACTCTGAGCCGTCCGCATTGCCCCAAGAAGCTGGGCGGCATCATCAGAGTCGTTGAGTTCGATGTTAGTGAGACGGAATTCCTTCATGTTTGGGAAACAAATCAGGTGTTGGACCGCGATCGAGATATTGCTTGAAGTCACGTCCCACTCAACTATGCGGACGTTGGGCCATGGTGAGCATTCTGGATGGAACCACAGCACCGTGCCGCTCTGTTTGGATGCCGCGCCCGGCTTGTGACTAGGGTCTGGGAGAATCTGACCATCCTGACGACAGTTCTGAAGGCGCGGCGTCCGACCAACCATGATGTTCCACCAAGAGATGTCTTCCGCACATGAATAAATGTACCACGCAAAAAAGGTGTTCGATTGCCCAAGGACCGTGTCATTTCTGAAACCAGGCATAGGGCACGGAGAGACGGGAACGTCGTCAGAATTGTGGGCGACGATTTTCTGCCATATTTCGGCGGGGACTGCGGACACTGGCCTGTGAGCTAGAGCCAGTAGATTGCGAAGGATTAACGAACAGACTGAAAGCTGCATAGATGCTAGAAGCTTAAGTAGGCAGTGAAAGCAAAGAGGGCTTGTGGTAGTGATATTGAGATCTTACTACGCAAACCCTAAGCCCCGGGCGAGAAGTCTCCTCGATCAATTTTTGGCGCTGATCTCGCGCGTCAATGAACGATGAGGATGGTGCCGCCTCCAGAAAAACTTGGGTCGTTGCTTTGGCTTAGGGGGAAGTTGTGCGATAACCTCCGTATTAATCATCCGTCCATTGATACTTTCAGCGTCCAGAGCAATTACGGCCCCGTACATCGAGCTGGAGAGTTGACATGTCCCTCTCGATACTGATCACCTTTGATTGTTCCAAAATAAAGTGGCCTTCCATGCAGCCATGCTGACAACATCGCCAACGCCTCCGCCGGTTTATCGTGCGGCACGTTAATGGGAAGTCAGTCGGGTTAGTTTGGTAAAGATAAAAAATGACTTATCATATGCCCCGCTCCACGAATAGTCACGAACGAAAGGAGACTTCCTTCCGCCTGCTTCACTTCCCCTGCCTTCGTCCCCTTCAAATTCTTGTCGACGCCCCAGTCAGCCCACTCGATCGCAGCATACGCCTCCTGCCCGCTCCACTCGAGCTTGTCGACCCACATGCGGTTCGCGACCCCAATTACACTGCCAGTCATATGTCCCTGCGTAGATGAGCACTCGTATACCCCGGTCAAGCAGCCCCGCAACGTAGTACTGGGTCGGGACGGCCCACTTGTCTAGCCGCGCGTTAAATAGGTTTCCGACCTCGGCGGAGCAGGATGAAAAATTCCCTGCCGATGGGGTCCACACCGAGGAGCTCCCGAGTGTCGGGGGTCTGAGAGAATACTTGGTGATGATGACATCGTTCTCTGCGTAGCAGAGATTCCCGATGCACGGCTTGGAGATGTCGTAGACGTTTCCGGCCTGTGGAAATTAATGTGACGACAGGTACGAGCTCAGATCGAGAGACGTACCGCTAGCTCTCATGGCTGTCGAAAGCTCGTTTTCGCAGAAGTTGACCGCCGCACCGCAGTTAATCGCGTCCAAACTGATCGATACAGCCTGCTTTCAATGACTTTTGGCAACGAGGCAGCTGAACACGAGAGTCAGAGATATGTGTACGAAACACGGGTAACGTACCGCAGCCTTCATACGGACGCAGGTGCTGATAGCTTGGAAGGGTACATCAAGCGCCGCAGTCCCGCACTCTATGTCGTAACGCCCGGGGTACAATCTGGTGGATGATACTTGAGCCGGAAAAGACGAAAATGAAGGAGGTGGAGGAGTTACGTGGATATTGTCAGTAATCCCAATTACCGATTTATCACAGATTGCAGATTGATGGTAGGGCGTCCTTGTGCAATAGCGAGCCTGGTTCTGGTTCGTAAATCTCACTTCCAAACACCGGGAGATAACGGCCCTGCTGCGGTGTTAGTCTGGGGAGGCGTCCGAAATGAAAAGAAAAACAAACGGCGTAAGATTTCGCCCGATAAATGGAGGGGGCTCTGCCAGAAAATTGCGGGGAACGACTCGAAAAACAGCGATATGAAGGCGTAGACGTTTTTGGCCGCGTCTCTCAGTGGTCTTCTATGGTCTCACCGAAGTCAGCATAGCTGAAACCTACGCCAACCCTAGGGAGGGAAAATCGCTTATTCTGAATGTTAAGCCCGAAGAGGGGACGCGCACGGTTGATCCAAGAAACTGCGTGAATGCCATCAGCATCTTGCAGTGCGACATTATGATGCTTTACAAGATATTGGCCTCCGAGTTCCAAGAGTACGGGTTCCACGTTGTCCCGTTGGAGGCCACGGTTTGGTTCATATCAATGTTACATGGACCTGAGGTGAAAGAGGATTATAACTTGAGACATCGTGCCAACAACAAGTAAACCCACCGAGTTCAAATAATAACCCCATGGCAGACGAACAACCGGGTCCTCCGTTTATCCACATCACCACGTCATCTAACCGCCTTGAACCTCCCATCACAAAACACCCAAAATCTTAGATACCTTTTGCGGGGCTCCGCCTGCTTTCGAAGAAATAAAAAAAAATAAAGTTTTGCCCCTTGGTCTACGTCCAGATAACCGGTGTAAACGCTACAGGAGAGTTTAGAGGATGAGATAAACAAAGCTATGTATGCACTTGACGGTGGGGTCGCAAAAGCTGCTTTGCTTGATACGGACGCGGTGGTTCGGAAAACGAGCGAGCGATAACGTTGTGAAGTCGTTTGAACCAAGGGAAGACAAGTGCAACGGCGGGACCGAAAGCGGGGTCTGCGTCGCGGCCACCAAACCAGAGGACAGAAGAAGCTGCGAGGAGGAGAGACCGCATGGTGGTTCTGGACAACGAACGGCGGCCCGGGAGACAGGCCCGGGAGCCCCCAGCGGAACGCGATCACGAGAGGATCTTTTTGAATTTAATTCTAACTTTAGGCGGGACAATTACTTGAGGTTGGGCGCCGTAACTACATTGTCCGTAATTATGAATTTTGAGCGACCTCTGCACGCTTGAATATTAATTACAACCGCGACGATCCTCCTCTCAAAGATTCAGCTCCGCACGAACGAGTTGCACAACGGTATATGTAGAAGCAAGGAGAAGGCCTGAAAAAACATGTTCGGACGGAGGTTTATCAAGACGTTCGTGAATAACTCACCGTAGCCGACGGGGTACTGAAAAACGCTTAAGGCGTTGGTGCGCTATGAGGGGGGTCATTATTGGACCAGCTTGAAAAGTATTTGGCCTGTACCTTCTTGGGGGTGCCGGTTGTATAACCCACAGTGTAGCCGACACGCGAGATCGACCAAACTGTGAGCGCGGCCGCTGCAGCGTGAGGATACTTGAGGCTTGTAATAGCCGTCCTAAGGGTGTTTTCAGCCCGTGACCGTTACACGACATGGAAAGAAGTTACCCTATCAGCAGCATCGGAAGATTTTCGAGTGTCTGGAGAATTGGTCAGTGAAAGGTGAAGGCGAAGTTCTGGCAAATCCACATTCTGGTGTGCGCCTAAGGGACAGGAAGAATCGTTAGCGTGGCAGAAGGATGTGAGAAGACACCCACGTTGGGCACAGTTAAATAAAACAGCATTAGGGTTCGCTTTCATTTCTTCTTTGTCCGCATAAGCTAATAGTGGCGGGATATTAGTTTTGAGGTTGACCGACGGGGCGGACAGTCGTAGCTACGCACCTCGGGGGTATTCAACGCCTGCGCGACCGCGATATTTCCCTACAGTTCGCGTCTGGTACATGAGCAGAAAGACCGTCGAGAGGAATGCGCCAGCAACATAAGAAGCTCTGGAATGGAGGGGCGGTGAACTCAACGAGCTTGAGAGGGAGTATCGCCTACCCAGCAGGAAGGACTAAAGTGGACATGGTGGACTGAGAGAGAACGAGAGGATGCGTCAAAATCGGAACGCCAACGCGGCCGTTTATTAGCGAAAAGCTGCCGACGGAGGGAGACGTGGCCAGCCGCCGGAAGACGAAAATCAGGACAGCCACTGATCGCAAGTTGTACTGAAAAATATTGCAGTGAGGCGCATTAGAATTCGAAGAAAGAGTCCAATTCTTGGCTTTTTCCTGAGCGGAATTCTGCGCTCTATAACTAGGACAAGTTCTTTGAGATTTTTTGAGAATAAAAAAATTAGCTGAAAAGACCATTTTGCATGTGTTGGCATTTCGGACGGTCGCGCGAGCACACCTCGAGGGTATTCAACGCCTGGAGGACGACAACATTTCGCGGTCAGGTGAGTCTGATATATGAACAGGAATACTGTTGAGAGGACCGCGCCAGCAACATAAGGGATCCTTAAATGTGTTGTCAGTGATTATTGGATAACGTTGTCACCTATCCAGCGGGTGGAAGGAGAAAAAACTCGGTTCCCTTTTAAATCAACTGGGACGCTCGTCGCGCAGGGCGTGTCCAAAGTTTTGAACCAAAACATCATTCCAATTACATGTCACGGAAAGGATCAAACTGACCCTCGGAACACCCGACGCTTTCGAAATGTCGCAGCTGGCGTATATTAATCTAGACATATAGTAGAGCAAGAACCGCGACTTGATATCAAGTAAAATATCGCATATGATATCGCGGAATCGCCACCAGTCGCTCGCCCCTCAGAACATACCACAGCAAACGCAGTGGATTGTAATGCGCTGCCATGCGACTCCATAGTCGAACTACATAGGGGTGAGCTTTGGCTATAATTTGCCAGGGGATTCAAGAAACTGACTGTACTGCACGAAAATGGTCGAGAAGGGTACGGGTTTATTCTGCTCTTGTTTTGAGAAAAAGTACCGAGGAAAAAAAAAGCAGCGCACCTTGACGGCCAATACGGGCACAATCTCCTTATTGTATTCGGCGGCAAAGTAGATCCCGCCTAAATCCAAGATATTATTTTAAGGAGAGGGGGGAGAACAAGGTTATGCACCAGGCAACCGCCACGGATCCTTCGCGCGGAGCATAAGTGCAAACAGCGGAAAGTGGTTCATGAAGGCAAGCTGCGTCTCAAGACCCGCGTTTACAAGGATTGTCGCCAAGCGCAGCTGCAGCAACGTGAATTCAAGTACGATGGAACGACGGAAATCCCGCGCACCAGCGCGAAGAGCGCATAATACGCGAGGACCGTGGGGAACAGGAATGCGAGGAGGGTGAAGAGGATGGTGCCGAAGAGCAGCTGGTCGGTGTCGTACGCCCAGGCGTCGGTGCGGTTGCGCAGCACGTTGAAACGCTTGCCTGCAGTGGTCAAATCAGTCACGACATCACCAGCCTCAGGAAGGCAGATCTACCACGAAACAAATTCCACAGCGACCCACCCGTCCTGAGGAAACTCGCATATAACACTCTCGCAACGAAATAACACACATAAATGTGCGCCGTCCAGAGGGCGAGGAGGTCCGAGGCGAGCGCGATGGCGGCAGTCATGCCTAACCCACCCGCGGTGAGGGTGCCGAAGGTGAAGAGGAGGGCGGGAAGGTGGGGGGCCGTCAAATGAAGAACGGCTGGGAACGTTGAATCATCCTCATTGCAAATACAGATAAGAAGGACTTACACCCCCACATCCCCACTAGATCGCTAAGGCATGCGAGTAAAATCGACTGAGCTCCGTGTTCAATTTGAGTCCTGCGGGCCAGGAGTCGAGCCAGTGGAGCGCGCCGCGCACCCAGTCGACGAGGTATCCCTGAAATAAAATGATCAGACGCAATGAACGGGGAACCAAAGCAGCTATGGGACCTCGACGAGGTGGTTTAGCCAGCGCGCGAGTACAACGTTGTTCTCGCACAAAAAGGAGCCGAACGCCACTCCGATGGTTATATCGTTTAGGATTAGCCACACTGTATTGAAAAAGCTGGAAGTGAAGTTTAATCATTTGGAGATCAAAAGACGACACACGTACTTGGTATACCGCGCCGAGTATACAGAGACGCTAGTTAAGCCGTGCTGCCGCAGCGGCGTCACTTCGCGGGTAAGGAAAGCAGCCTGTTCCGCGCGAACGTCTAGTTGCTGGACTACACAAAATTAAGAAACGCATAAATGTGATAATCAAGGCCGGCACCCACCAGTTGAGGAAAAATCTTTCAGATAAGACAACGATGCCGGGACCCTGAGCAGCGCCAGAACGCGCTTCGGGACGTATAGGGACGCATCCATGATGTCGAAGAGATACTTGGACAACTCTGCCGGCAGCCGTTGTCGCGATGGGTTTCGCTTTAACAAAGTATCGACCGTTTTTGCTGCGTTGAACTGATTGATTACTAGGTCGTTCAGGCCACCAGGGTTGGAAGGAGTTCTCGGACGGGTAAAATCATGCCCCACCGACGTCGCATACGCCGCATTCCTGGCTTTTTGGCCTGCGGATCTCTCCTCCGCGGTAGGGTCCAAGGTCTCGAGGGCGTAGAAGCGCAAAGATGTGGCGGCGTGTCTCCGGTAGTAGATTATGGTGTAGCTCCTGCATTGTTGTCAGGAGCCAAATCGCGTCGCAAGAAGAAATGTACTCAGTCCCGTTCAACTCGAGCGTCGGATGGCGGGGTCCTCCGTGGATGAACGTGCATTTGCCCAGGATAACTGGATTCGCGCCGCAGGATTGCGAAAGGCGCATCCACGGAGGATTACTGTCAAGAGCGGCTAACGCGTGTTCCGCTTCCTGCAACACCGAGTTCACCAGCTTGTACCAAAGACGTGGACGGAACGCACTGAGATGTCGTTGAGGACACCGGCGACGCAGAACGCCGGCTTGGTCCATCCAAAACAAAATCCCGACGTGTGTACATCGTCTGGCCAGAAAACGGTCGGCGGTGGTAGCATGTAGACCGCAGAGTTATGGCCGTCCAGACTCGAATCGCGTACGAATGTAAGCTCGTTACCAGCTGCTATAGTACAATCGACGTGAATTTCTGAAGACAGTAGATCACGGATAGTGCCAAGGCGAAGTTAGTCGGCCCGGCCGCGGTGCGATCATGATGCGCCTGATGTTGCGAACAAAATTCCGAGCTCTTTGAGTCTTTTCTTCACCTTACTCTCATACTCTCTTCTCAAATGTCGACCATAGTCGTCCCCACTGGGTACCACTCTCGTGCAGCGCACAAATTTCACGATTTTGACTCACCGTATACCTTTTTTCAGCTTCTCGTATGTTGCTGCCGCAATGATGTCCACCATTTTCCTTCTAGCCGGCCAAATCGTAACTGTCAGCAAGCACCGCGCACTC